>OX940987.1:2665033-2892436 GCA_954871275.1 Leptopterna dolabrata
AACGCCCAGGGGGCCTATTCACTAAGCGAAAGAGACATCTCTTTTCGGTCCGACTCTCTCTTTTGACAGAAGACATTTTTATAGTATCCATGATAGGGTTATTCAGTAACTTCTTAAAGAGAGAGTTGGCGGCCATCTTGGCATTTTCGATCTCCTTCAGAGAAACAGCTAATTAGATGTCTTTCCTCGAAAGAGAGAGAGTCTATTCCTCGTTTGTTTGACATTGTAATATCCTCGTTCATCCACAATCACATCGGTAATTTTGATCGTGTGTTTTTTCATTTTGTCGTGAGTCCCTCCCGGGAACACTCCTATATTATTAAGTTCTCACCAACATTCAAACGCCAAACTAAAGCTCCGTAAATAAACATATGAGTGGGGACAGGCGACAGAACCCAGGGTTACTCAACCTGGGGCCCCACTACCAGCTCCCTGCAAGGAGCTGGAGGGAGAGGCCCCCAAGTACTATAAAACCCCGGATCCTGGCGCTCAAGCTTCATTCGACACTTCCTCTAACCAGCTCTCTCTTCTCTCTCTTACCTTACCTCCCAGATGATCGGTTGACTACAGCCGCCTGGGAATTTCACCTCCTCTCTCCTCCTCCTTGTCTAGATGATCGGTTGAATACAGCCGCCTAGACAAGGGACCTCTCCTTTCCTCTCCTTCACCTAGATGAACGGTTGACTACAGCCGCCTAGGTGAAATTCCCTCATCCCACCTCTCTCTCCTCCTAAAGTCGTAGATGTTCGGTTGACTACAGCCGCCTGCGACTTTTCCTTCTTTACCTAAATTCACTCACTCACCTTATTTCCACACCGCCGTGATGAAAATTCTAAATTCATCACAGTGGTGAACCCGACGTTCACTCAACCTTCTTCCTTCCCACCTTCCCACCTCATGTGTCGCCCCAGTCAAATAGTTCGGTGTCCCAAATTTTAAATTCAAATTTCAACCAGTCAGTGTAAATTCGCAATTCTTGGCCCAAACCTCACCGCTCACCTCTCAACTCAACGCACCACCGCTCCCGCCGATTGCGAATTTCAAAATTCAAAACCACGTCAAATTTTTGAATTTTAGTTACAGAAATGGACCCGAACTCACCGACGCCGCCGCTCCTGCGACCAGCCACACTGCAGCCGCCCGCCGCTGCGACATCCGACGCATTGGCCGACAACCCTTTCTCCACGCTCTCCCCGCCCACCTCTGCAACATCAGCCGCCTCCGCCGCCCACACCGCCGCCGCGGCCGCAGCCGCCGCCGACGTCATGACGGCATCCGCGGCGCTCCCTCTGTCGCTGCCCCCCTTCTACACGCACGACCCGGCGCTCTGGTTTTTCCAGGTGGACGCAGCGTTTTCGGCCGCCAACATCCGCAGCCAGAAAACTCGATATTCCCGGATCATCTCGTTGCTGCCCTACGAGATCCTGCTGCAGACTTCCGATATCTCCCCCGACGCCGCCACTGCGTATGACGACCTCCGCAGCCGCCTCATCAACACCTACCAGCCGTCAAAACTCGCCCGAGTCGCCGCCCTCTCCCAACCTCAACACCTCGGCGACCAGAAGCCGTCCCACCTCTACCGACGGCTGCGGCACCAGCTGCACGACATTATGACGGCCGACATCGCACGTACTTTCTGGTTGCGCGCCCTTCCCCACCCCATACAGATGGCCCTCGCCAGCCACCTAGACGGTCCCGATGAGCCCCTTCTGCGACTCGCGGACACCGTCCACGACTTAGCCGCAGCCGCCAGCGTCGGCGAAGTACACGCACCCCGTCATCCCCCACCTCTGCGTGACCGCACCGCCTCCCGGGGTCGCAGCCGGACCCCCTCCCTCGACAGACGCAGGCCCACTTCCCGGGATCGCCGGCACTACCCCTCCGCCGACCGCAGACGCCAGCGCTCGCCGGAGCAACGCACCTCCCCTCCCCATGAGCTACGTAGGGGGAAATCCCCAACGACCGCACCCCCCTCCACTACGAGACGCCCCACCAAGACCGACTACCTCCCTGCGGACCCCCCCCACCGTTGTTTCTATCATGTAAACTTCGGTGGGGAGGCCCGCAAGTGCCAACCCCCCTGCTCCTTCGCCCCTAAGCAGGGAAACGCAGACGCCCGCCGGTAAATCCGGCGGGCCCCCCTCCTCGCCAACACGGGGGGGACCATGGACAAACCCCCCCCGCCCGCATTCACACAGCCACCACCACCAAGCCACGCTACCCCTCCTACGCCGCCGCCACGGCTGCCAACCTCCCGGCCGCACCCTCAGCTCCTGTCACCTTGCGCCTTCAGCTCCACCTTTTGTTTGCCGTAGCCCTCAGCTCCTGTCACCTTGCGCCTTCAGCTCCACAAATATTGGTTCAAACTGGGGGGACCTCTGTCGTGAGTCCCTCCCGGGAACACTCCTATATTATTAAGTTCTCACCAACATTCAAACGCCAAACTAAAGCTCCGTAAATAAACATATGAGTGGGGACAGGCGACAGAACCCAGGGTTACTCAACCTGGGGCCCCACTACCAGCTCCCTGCAAGGAGCTGGAGGGAGAGGCCCCCAAGTACTATAAAACCCCGGATCCTGGCGCTCAAGCTTCATTCGACACTTCCTCTAACCAGCTCTCTCTTCTCTCTCTTACCTTACCTCCCAGATGATCGGTTGACTACAGCCGCCTGGGAATTTCACCTCCTCTCTCCTCCTCCTTGTCTAGATGATCGGTTGAATACAGCCGCCTAGACAAGGGACCTCTCCTTTCCTCTCCTTCACCTAGATGAACGGTTGACTACAGCCGCCTAGGTGAAATTCCCTCATCCCACCTCTCTCTCCTCCTAAAGTCGTAGATGTTCGGTTGACTACAGCCGCCTGCGACTTTTCCTTCTTTACCTAAATTCACTCACTCACCTTATTTCCACACCGCCGTGATGAAAATTCTAAATTCATCACACATTTCATAAAGTTAAGTCAATTTTCATTAAAAATATATACATATTATAGAACGGGTTGAGTTAGGTACGTACCTACCTTATAGTGGACGTTCATTAGGTGTAGATATAATACAAGCATTAAGCCCCCTAATTCGACTTTTTCTGTTTATAATTGAGACTTTTTCAGTTTCATTTAAACTTTTATCCAATTCATGAGTAAAAACGTCCATGTATGGATTGTGATAGGTAGGTACCCATTGAATAGGTATTACTAAGAAATGTGTTCATTATTAAGGAATTGAACTCCTGGGGGCACAAACATCTCGCACTTCATGGAAACTATGGGATTTTCATGCATTAGGATCAATATCTCTTTCTCAAGGTCACTGGGGCTATTCTGTAAAATAGACGAACCCGGAGACATTGGAAGAGACTGTCTCCCGGCGGATCTCTCTCCCGGGAGATTTTCAAAATAGACAATCTCTTTCCACTATTTATTTTAGTGAATAGGCCCCCTGAATGGGTTGATAACAGTGATAAAAACAAAATGGTCGATTGATAAAACGTATCTTATAATCATGTATGTATCTCATATCATTCCTATTCAGCCATTTTGTTATCAATCGAACATTTTGTTTTTATCACTGTTATCAACCCATTCTGGGCGTTTTCCTCACAAGTTAGTATTTGTCTGACCGACAACTCTATGTAACCACTTTGCCTTTGAACGCCTTATTATAATGTAAGTAGCTACATAACTTGTCATCCTTGTTCGTATATAACCAGAACTTTAGTTACCTAGTTCCATCCTAACTTTGTTTGGTGTTGTCTGTAGATTTCTTCACATGATTAGGGCACAATTCAGGTGCCGAAACGTCGGGATTAAAACTTAAAACCCACGGCTAGACTTGGCCATTCTACACCCAACACTTTACATCACCCACTAGTCAGCCAGCTGCCAAAATATATTTATTTATTTATATTAAACAGAAACATTGCGGAGTTTTTTATTTTTATTGCAGAATGTTATTCCTCATGTTGCGGACACTTCCCACCCTTAGTTTGGCTGCTGTACATAGTTTTCCAGACCTGGAAGTCTCTTCGTATTATGGACGAAGTTGGGGAATGGTTATTCATAAGAGATGGTTGGGAGAGGGGTGGAGCTGTTTTGCTTCCTCACTACCGAAGGTAGGGAAGCCTTGGATCAACAAATTTATGTCCTCCAAAATGAAAATTTCCACTACCATTTTGCGTTTCAGACATCGAGGAACATTTAGCGAATTTTCAAAGAAAATGAAGCTATTGCAATGGCTTCGAAATTTAAATAATATAAATTTTTGGAAATTTTCTTCATAGAAATCCGTTTCAGACCATTCTAAAACGATTCCTGAAATTTAACACTTTTTTATATGTATATATATATTTATATATATATATATGTGTCACTCCAGACGATAACTCTCGATAGAGAGATAAACAGCTCAAATTTGCACTAAAAATCTATCTTGGCAATCGAAAGGCTAAGTTCGAAGATGGGCGAAATTGGCCTACTCTAAGGAGGGTTTTGGCGCATTTAAAGTGCGCAAAAATTACCCAAAAATCCCCAAAATGTTATTTTCCAACAAGTGACCCCTCATTTTAAAGGTTTTTGCACGCTGAACACGATGGTGGAATCGGATTTTAGATATCTTGATCCGTTCTCAAATTAGAGCATTTAAAGTGCGAAAAAATTACCCAAAAATCCCCAAAATGTTATTTTCTAACAAGTGACCCCTCATTTTAAAGGTTTTTGCACGCTGAACACGATGGTGAAATCGGATTTTAGATATCTAAATCCGTTCTTAAATTAGAGCATTTAAAGTGCGCAAAAATTACCCAAAACTAGGATAATCTTTAAACTCTTACCCCCCCCCCCCCCACCCCCTTAGAGTGGTCAGATGTGACAACCCGTAGTGGTCAGATTGAAAAAGTTTGTCACTTAGAAAACCAAATTTTAGACCGAAGTTTTCCTTTATTCAAAACCATAGCCATTAATTCGAATATTTCTTTGAAAATTCGCTCATTAAGTCATGCTGCATGACTGTTTCTTTTTTGCTTCCTTATCTGTTTGTCTATCGGTATATCTGTCTGTCTGTGGTAATTTCTTGTATCGCCCATAACTACCCGAAATAATGGCCGAAATGGGCTGAAATTTTGAGGGTATACGCGAGGGGGATCGCAGATATTCCCTTATCAAAATAATTTAAATCGTACCGTAACTTTCGTCTGCACATGCGCAAACGTGGAATACTTGAAACGCCCATAACTACCTTAAATGTCGTTGAAATGAATTCAAACTTGGAGGGTCGATGAGGAATAATACTTCGATAGTTCAGTAAAGAATTTCATTGGAATTGTACTTTAACTTTGGTCTGCGCATGCGCGAACATGAAATGTTGACCATTTCCATGTAACGCTGTTAAATGCGCAAAAAATAGTCGTAGAGAGCTGAAATTTTGATGGTATACGCAGGTTGGATGGCATATTCCCTTATCAGAATCATTGAAATCGTACCGTAACTGTACCGTGCCTTGTCGTTGAAATGAGTTCAAATTTGGAGGGTCGATCAGGAGTAGTAATTCTATTCCTCGTGTTGCAGACGAAAAGTTGCTGGATAGTCAGAAACATAATAACCTCTGTTTTTCCTGCAGCCACTTTTTTTTCGTCTACTGTTCCCCTCAACTTCAAAACCTCACCCCCAGCGGTACATACAAAAAACAGCTCCACCCCTCTCCCAACCATCTCTTATGAATAACCATTCCCCAAGTTCCTCCCGACTACGAAGAGATTTCGAGGTCTGGAAAACTATGTAGAGCGGCCAAACTAAGGGTTGGGAAGTGTCTCGGCAAAGGGGACGCCCCCCATTTAATTGGATAATGTATGTCCATGGGAACACAGCGACCCCAGAGGGTTAAACGTAGGGTAGGATAAAAAAAAACCCACTTTTTTCGTTTTAAGATTAGACAGGAAAAACATAGGGTAGGGTTTCTCAAAATGACAAAGACAATGCAGAAAAAACAAATGTGGAAGCTCATCTACATTATTATGCTAAAGATGTTTAGAATACACTGCACCCTCAGCTATGTCTTCAAACCTCTTTTTCGCTCGATGAGTGCAATTCTGTAAAGAACCCTCAACGTCTTTTGAAATGTACCAATACATAGACGTGTATAATTGGTTGATAAGTTTGCATGTTTCTTGGCTGAAGATTTGAGCAATATTTTCTTTGTTCTAATTAATTTATAGTCCGAATTCAGCAACCAACGATTTTAATGTTTACTGGATATTCATTTGAAGTTTCGGGGCAAACTTCATGACCCATCTTCAGCAAGGAGGTAGTGTCTTCGTCTATGACCATTTAAAAAACAACAGGCGAAAGTGGTTTTAAAACGTGAATAATGCTGCATAGAAATGAAAACGTTAAATAGTGAAAAACCTCGGTAACTGTCTGAAATCACCATAAATTTGTATAATAACTCTAGAAGTTATTAGCAGGTGAATGAAGTGAAATAAATAGCACTATAAATGATCAAAGATTTGGTAACAAAAAATAGTCCTATTCATGTTTTTGAGAAACAATAAGTGAGCAGCCAACATTTCCGTAGGTATGTCCAGTAGAATAATAAGCCCATGTGACGTGGACTTCGCAGCATTTTTCTTAGAAGGCTTAATCTCATGCCGAGAAGGCTCATTTGGCGACCGTTTGGTTTGATATGAGAATAATTTCGAGAAACTTGACATCAAACATTAAAAACGCACAGTACATTAAAACAGACCAACATTAAAACATACCAAGTTTGGGAATTGTCTCACTCTCTGTTATTTGGATGGGTAAAAAAAAAATCACTTGGGCATTTCAAGTGTTTGGATTCGGAAAAACTGTCCAGAAGCTACTTTACAAATTCTGTGATTGGGAATTCATTGTGACCCTCCTGAATTCTAAACGATTTTATGTCTTAGTGCTCTCCAGAACTGTTTAAATCTGAAAAACACTCTTCAGCTGTAGATTTCTCGGTCCTGTGGGATATCTCTTTTATTAAAGTTAGTTTAGAACAGATCTGAACGAACCCCTTGTAGGATTTATTATGATAAAGTTTGAATGAACGTATTTTCGGGTGTATTTGCGCTGTGTAGATACAAGAGCAGTAGGCTGAACAGGCTGAATCGCTGCATTGAAACTGCACTCCGGTCTTGAGGGTATGTAGAATGAGGTGCGAATATCAATGAATGGGACAATCGAATTCGACAATAGTCCCATCCACGAGCTCGTGGTGGCCCCAGAGAACTATTCAATGGTCTACTTACATTTCTTCTCGAGATTCCCCACGTTCATTCATGGATATTACGAAACCGTATTCACAACGGATTGATTTGTGGTTGGCGGTGAAAAATGCCTCTGGCGAACTCGGAATAAAATCAGTCGGCCTACTTACGTCGTCGACAGGAGGAACGACGTTCATCTGCAAATATGTGTACTTAAATTGAAGAATAACTTCTTCATTATGAACTGTTTTGGTTCATCATTTTCAATAATCCCAATTTTGGAGCGAATATGAATAAAAATGTAACCCTCTCACCCCTTCAAAATTTGTACTTTACGTTTCAAGATAAGAAGAATCCAAAAACGCTGCAAATGATTACACAAAGGTATTATTTACCTGTATGGGTGCCCCTTCTACGCAGATAATATAATGAACCGTTGTGCAATAATGTACCTTTGAGTAATAATTACCGTTGTGTAATAATTTGCCCATCAATAATACTTCAACAGGTGTTTAAGTTGCAAAATTACCTGTCAACAAACTCCAGCCAGTCCCTTCTACGTAGATGGTATAATGAACCGTTGTGTAATAATTTACCCATCAATAATACTTCAACGTTTAATCAAGTTTCACTACCTATCAACAAACTCCAAAAAAGCCATCATTTTTAAAATTAAATAATAACACAGAACAACCAACTCGACTTGATAATCCGTGAATTAGGTGATCCCTAGCAATGATTATCTCGGGCCCATTCCCGATTGTTGCCGCGTCCCTAGTGATGATATTTGGGCTGAATGTATACAATTTCATTCACCCTCCTGTTGAAAAAGCCTGTCGGTGCAAACTTCTGGGCCTTACTGTAAGGAACGGCTGGACGTACGGTGCTCCGGGTGGTCTCAAGAAACTCCCAAGTTCGAGAACTATTTAAAACCGTAAAAAAATCGAGATAACGGCGTGCTGGAGATTTCAACCCCTATTTTTCACCCCTTAGAGATGACTGACAGTAACGCCGAGCTTCGAGGACCAACTAGACCCCAAACAGGACCTACAAACCAAATTTCATTGATTTTGGTTCATGGGAACTAAGAAAAGTGCGTAGTACGGCGGACGGACAGACATTTTATTATTGCATTTTCGGATTCTACGTACCTTGAAACTTGGGTTGGGGGGGGGGGGGGGGGGGCTTTCATTAACAGAAAATGCCGCAAACAAAAGCTCTTAAAAACGACGCGACGCAGGAATTCTGACCATTCGACCAGACTTCATAGCCAGTTGATGGTTGCGGTTTTTCTCGGTGCTTGCGTTAAATTTGTTGCTGAATGTTCGATACTGCCTTTGTTTGCTCGTGTCAGAGGTTGGTTCTTTAATTTCTTGTGACTTCATGAATTTCAGAGGCTGGCGAATTGTGTACACTCAGAAAATCTGTTTTCGGAAGCTGGATGGAACGTGTGGCCTCACGAAGCTTGTGTAAATGTCGCAGTGCAGATCATTGGAGTCAGCCATACAAATAAGGTTCCAGTGGAGCGAGGAGTTGAAATTGGAATTGATTCGGTTCAATCAATTTGAAATCCTGTCCTGAAAATAGTTTGCGGAAACTCCATCCCCTTCCCCCCCCCCCCCCACGCCGTTTCGTTTATTATTCAGTGAGTAGTACACCGATGTATTAGCTCAGCAAAAAATTTTTATAACACCCCCTCAAAATTTTTTCTTTTCCGTTTCAAGGTGCGTTGGTTCCAAAAATCCTATGTCCGTACGCCGGTCATGCACATCTACTTTATTTTGGGTCTAAGAATTTCGTTGTTTCGCACACAGGCTCAATTTGGGACCAAATTGACCCGAATGGGCCCGAAACATAGGCGCCCGATCGGATGTTATGGGTGAAAAGTGGGCGTGAAAGTATTGTTTTTTGGTGTTATAGTAAAATGAGTTTGTGATGTCCGTTTTCCTTGTTTTTTAGCGCGAGAAGACCGAATATGACGAGTGGAAAATTGAGGTTCTAACGAAGTTTCAGCCTCAAATTTACGATAAATTTTGGTCTGAAGTCGTCGTTCTTCCGTACACAGTTTGGGTCCCCATTTGGGAACACATTTGGGTCCTAGTTGTGCTCCGAAGCCCGCCAACCCGATCGGAATGCACCCAGGGATGTTATGAGGGAAAAATAGAGGTTTTCGAGGTTTTTTTAGAGGTTTTAGTGAACATGAGCTTGTGAGGTATCGTTTCCCATGTTTCTTAGAGCAACAAGACCGAATATTCAAGTCGATTTTGACTAAAGAATGAAGAATTGAAGTTGTAACGAGGGTTCAACTCCCAAAATTCATTTTTTATGAATCAGAAACCTGGGACATTGTCTGAAATCACCATAAAGTGGAATAATAACATTAAAAGTAATACACTGCCAAGGTGATGGCACAGGAGCTTCCTCGTCACAATCAGAGTGACCCATTATAAAATAGAACAGACTCGGAAGCAAAATAACATAACATTACATTACATTACATTACATTACATTACATAACATTACATAACGTTAAATATACATATTACATAACATTACATTACATAACATTACATGAAATATACATATTATACATAACATGACTTCCATAATACATTACGTCCATTATACATAACTAGCCTGACCGCTCGCTTCGCTCGCTATCCGAGATTCGCTGTACGCAGTATCGTGGAACCAACAAACGACGGAAAAATCCCATACCCTACCGGGTATTTGTGCCCAATTTTATCAAAATCCGTCAAGCCATTCAGGAGTTGACCATGGTCGACCATATTTCCGCTATGGTCAGGGAATTAAAAATGCGCCTACGTTCAACTTGGGAGGCTACCGGATATTGGTGCCAAATTTGGTCGATATCCGTTGAGCAATTCGGGATTCGACCATGGAGGGGCCCATGGATGCGCTATGGTCGACCGCGGGGGTAGTCCGAAGGGTCGATCGTAGATAGAATTTCACGTAGATTACGAATACGCGATAAAAAATAGGGGTTACCATTTCAATTAACGAAGTTGACCATGGTCGACCATAGTTCCGCTATGGTCAGGGAATTAAAAATGCGACGTTGCACAACGTGGGAGCCTACTGGATATTCGTGCCAAATTTGGTCGATATCCGTCAAGCCATTCAGGAGTTGACCATGGTCGACCATAGTTCCGCTATGGTCAGGGAATTGAAAATGCGACGTTGCACAACTTGGGAGCCTACTGGATATTCGTGCCAAATTTGGTCGATATCCGTCGAGCCGTTTGGCCGTGCATAGAAGGACAGACAGACAGACAGAGCGCATGCGCAGGGCGAACCGCTGGCTCTATCATGTTGAAATTTATATGGGACCTCAATGGGCCCTACCCGCTTAATCCCTGAGAATTACATTGAAATTGGGTGAAATCTTTGGTTACTACGGCTGTAACAAGGAAATTGAATCTATTTCACGCCAGCGCATGCGCAGAGCGCACCGAGGGTCCGATCATGCTGACATTCATACTGGAACTCACTAGGCCTTGTCCAAACAACCCTTGAAAATTTGAGCGAAATTGAATCAAAATTGTGAAAGTTATGCGTGTTTGTTGAATTTAACGTTAGCGCATGCGCAGGGCGTACCGCTGGATCAATCATGTTGAAATTTGTATGGGACCTCAAGGGGCCTCATCCGCACCATCCCTCAAAATTTGAGCTGAATCAATTCAAAATCGTGGAAGTTATGGCTGTAACAAGGAAATGCGGACAGACTCACAGACTCACAGATTCACAGACTCACAGACTCACAGACTCACAGACCGACAGACACGGAACCAAATTTGTTCAGTAGGCTTTGAAACGCAAAATGCAAGTGGAAATTTTGATTTCTGAAGACAAAAATTTTTTGGCTCACGAAAGTGAACACAAGGCTTCCGCTGCTTCGCAGACTCGGAAGCAATATCAGCCAGTGGATCAAGACAATTAAATGGCACTATCAATTATCAAAGATAATTTAAAAAAAAAACCCACAGTCATGCAGCATGGCTATAAGAGCGAATTTTCGAAGAAATAACTGATTTTATGTAAAACTGTTTTATCTCAAGAAATAACCACGTTCCTTCATCTTAAAAGTGCTCCAGTTTGAGAACGGAATGAGATATCGCAATTCTGATTTCACCATCGTGTTCAGCGTACAAAAACCTTTAAAATGAGGTGTCACTTGTCAGACTGTTTCATTTTGGGAATTTATGGGTAATTTCCCCCCCTAAAACTCCCCAAAACTCCCCCTTAGAGTGACCCGATTCTGCCCATCTACGAACTTAGCCTGTCGATTGCCAAGACAGATTTTTTGTGCAAATTTGAACTTTTTATCTCAATTCTGTCGAGAGTTATCGTCTGGAATGACACATACATATATAAATATATATATATATATATATATATATATATATATATATATATATATATATATATATACATATAATTTTTGGTGTCTTTCGGCAGTGAATTCAGGATGGTCTGAAACGGGTTTTGGTATAAAAATCATTCGGAAATTCGAGTTTTAAAAATTTTGGACCGAGAACAATAGCTTCCTTTTCTTCGAAAATTCGCTAATAGGAGCCTAATTCGTGTTTCTGGGGGCCAAAATTGGTGGAAACCATCAAAAATAGCTTTTTAAATTATTGCACACTAGCTGTGTTGCCCGTCGCTGACGGGTAGAACTCGGGGTGGGTCCATCTGACTTTGTTACCTCTCGCAGAAGTAAACCTCCTTATGTCCTTCCCTGGTCATAGAAACATTTAAATGCGCGAGATGGGTTCGATCCATTGAGCCGTTTTCGAGAATTTAATTTTTTTATGTTTCGGCTTCCCTATAAACCCCCACCCCTATCCATCGGATCCGGAAGTAAACCCCACTATGTCCTTCCCCGGTCATAGAAACATTCAAATACGCGAGATGGGTTCGATCCATTGAGCCGTTTTGGCGTGATTGAAAGACAAACAGACAGACACCACGATCACCTGTAAATTTAGTTATATAGATGAAAACGCTGCAAATCCCTGCACAACGGTTTATTATTTTGTATAGAATACCCTTCCGTTACAGATCACAGCTCTATGTATAGATAATCCGTCTATATAATTTATGATATGTACTACTCTATACATATAATGTAGATCGCAGACCCTCCGTAGGTTAGTACCTAACCCCGTACACGTTACTAGGCACCTACCTAAATCACGAGTTAAATGTTGCTAAAATAATTCTGCCGATGACAAACAGTACCTAACAAAAAGAAACACACACAATGAAGTTCTGAAAAGAAATTGTTGATGAGGAGTGAAAAAAGTTGCAAAAGTACCTACCAACAAACTCCAGCCCCTTCTACGTAGATGGTATAATGAACCGTTGTGTAATAATTTACCGTTGAGTAATGATTTACCGTAGTAATAATTTACCCATCAATAATACTTCAACGTTTGTTCAAGTTTCACTACCTACCAACAAACTCCAACAGAGCCATCATTTTTCAAATGAAATAATATCACAGAACAACCAACTCGACTTCATACTCCGCCAATATAATCAGGTGATCCCTACCAATGATTGGCCGTATTCACAAATTCCTATTGTGGGCGCGTCTCTGGTTACGAGATTTGGTTTGAATTGTATACAATTTCATTCACACTGGAGTCGAAAATGCCTGTCGGTGCAAACTTCGGGGCCTTACTGTGAACGAACGGCTGGACGTACGATGCTCCGGATGGTCTTAAAAAACTCGCAAGTTCAAGAACTATTTAAAACCGTAAAAATATTCACGTAAAAAAATGGTATAGGCGTTTTGAAAATTTCAACCCCTATTTTGAACCCCTTAGAGATGACTCACAGTAACGTCGAGCTTCGAGGACCAACTAGACAGCGAACGGAACCTATAACCCGAATTTCATCAATTTTCTTTCATGGTAACTAAGAAAAGTGGCCCGTACGGCGTACGGCGTACGGCGTACGGCGTACGGCGGACAGACAGAAATATTTTTATTGCAGTTTTGGATTCTACATACCTTGAAACGTAAACCATCAAATTTTGAGGGGGGGTAAGAATTTTTTTTTCATGCTCGATTCCAATGGTTCATTATTGAAAATAATAAACCAAAAACAACGAGTTGGTTGTTCTGTGATATTATTTTATTTGAAAGTAAACGTAACCGATGGATTGATCTCAGTTTAAATTTCTCCCTTGAGACGGAAAAACATTAAATCATGTTTAATGTTTTTCCCTCGCAAGGGAGAAATTAGATATAGTTTTTTAATGTCAAGAAAAAATGAAAGCCACAATTTCACTGAACTCTACAAGTATAATGTTGCATTTACTGTACTTATTATAGAACTCGCCATCAACATATGGTTGCTACAACAGAAGGTAGTAACTGTGTAGTAACCAATGAAAAACGTAGCTATTGACTCTTGTTTCTTTCGAGTGCGATATTCTTTATGGTTGCTACAACAGAAGGTAGTAACTGTGTAGTAACCAATGAAAAACGTAGCTATTGACTCTTGTTTCTTTCGAGTGCGATATTCTTTATGGTTGCTACAACAGAAGGTAGTAACTGTGTAGTAACCAATGAAAAACGTTGCATATTTGCGTTTCGGAATTCACAGAATGACCCCCAGCCCTAAAACATTAAACATGTTAATAAGTGAACAGCCAACATTAAAAATAAACCCATGTGACAAGGACTTTGCAGCGTTTTCCCCTTTTACTCCGCTCTGCGACGCCGCTGGATGCTGTGTAAGATCCATTCAGTGAAATATCGATGCTGAGTGGATATTTAAATGACCACTCGCGTAACTTTTACTTCCCGGTCGAGTCCTGTGCTTTCTTGAATGCGAGTCCTCGATGGACCAGTGCAACTTCAGCGGCACCTGGATATCCCCACAAGTTGTATGTATCTGTTCTTCAGAAAGCCCACACGGATCGCTTGCATGCGAACGAGTAACTTCCTTCCGCAGCTCCCGGTTCAGTGGATTCCGGAACTCTTAACAGAAAAGCCGGAACAATATCGGATAAAAGGGTCTTGGAAAGACTGCAGCTGGCCCAAGGGGGTGACGAACGGTTATGAGGCTGCACAGGTTGGTCGTGCAACAAGCGGACGGGGCTGACGGTTTCCTGGACGCATCTGCCACCACCCGCCAGAGCTTCTTTCATCTCATTCGAAGATGAATCGACCGCATCGCCACTCGTGTCGCATGGGCTGTTGATGTGGAAAGCTGGTGCCCTAATGAAGCTTCTCTATCAGTTATCTTAAGCTGTCTTCCTATGAAACATCCGCGCGTGTGTGGTGGATTCCAAAAATGCAATGTCCGTCCGCCGTATCATCCATATCTTCTTCATTTTCGGTCTAAAAAATTCGTTCTTTCTGACACATGCTCCATTTGGGCCCTAGTTGTGTCGAAACTTTTCAGCCCGTTCGGAATACACCCAGGGGTGTTCTGGGTGAAAAATGGGTGTAAAAATAGATTTTTTGGTGTTTTAGTAACGTGACCTTGTGAGGTATCGTTTTCCGTGTTTTTTAGGACGAGGAGACCGAGTATGAAGTGGGTTTTGATCAAAGTGTGGGAAATTGAGGTTCTAACGAAGTTTCAGCCATGAATTTACGTTATAAATTTTGGTCTAAAATCGTCGTTCTTTCGCAACAGTTTGGGTCCCCATTTGGTAACACATTTGGGCCCTAGTTGTGCTCCGAAACTCGGCAGCCCGATCGGAATACATCCAGAGGTGTTATGGGGGAAGAATGGGTGTAAAAATAAGGTTTTCTCGAAGGTTTTTTGAGGTTTTAGTGAACATGAGCTTGTGAGGTATCGTTTTCCATGTTTTTTATGGTGAGAAGACCGAATATGAAGTCGATTTCGACAAAAGAGTGAAGAATTGAGGTTGTAACGAAGGTTCAGCTCCCGAAATTCATTTTTTTTAGTCAAAAACATGGGAAATTGTCTGAAATCACCATTCATTTGTATAATAACACTAGAATTAGTATTAACAGGTGAATCAACACAATTAAATGGTACCATCAATGGCCAAAGATAATTTTTAAAAATAAAAACGCTGCAAATCCCTGCACAACGGTTTATTATTTTGTATAGAATACCCTTCTGTTACAGATCACAGCTCTATGTATAGATAACCCGTCTATATAATATGATATGTACTATTCTATTATATGCATATTATGTAGATCGCAGACCCTCCGTAGGTTAGTACCTAACCCCGTACTCGTTACTAGGTACCTACCTAAATCACGAGTTAAATGTTGCTAAAATAATTCTGCCGATGACAAACAGTACCTAACAAAAAGAAACACACATAATGAAGTTCTGAAAAGAAATTGTTGATGGGGAGTGAAAAAAGTTGCAAAAGTACCTACCAACAAACTCCACCCCCTTCTACGTAGATGGTATAATGAACCGTTGTGTAATAATTTACCGTTGAGTAATGATTTACCGTAGTAATAATTTACCCATCAATAATACTTCAACGTTTGTTCAAGACTCACTACCTACCAACAAACTCCATCATTTTTCAAATGAAATAATATCACAGAACAACCAACTCGACTTCATACTCCGCCAATATAATCAGGTGATCCCTACCAATGATTGGCCGTATTCACAAATTCCTATTGTGGGCGCGTCTCTGGTTACGAGATTTGGTTTGAATTGTATACAATTTCATTCACACTGGAGTCGAAAATGCCTGTCGGTGCAAACTTCGGGGCCTTACTGTGAACGAACGGCTGGACGTACGATGCTCCGGATGGTCTTAAAAAACTCGCAAGTTCAAGAACTATTTAAAACCGTAAAAATATTTACGTAAAAAAATGGTATAGGCGTTTTGAAAATTTCAACCCCTATTTTGAACCCTTTAGAGATGACTCACAGTAACGTCGAGCTTCGAGGACCAACTAGACGCCGAACGGAACCTATAACCCGAATTTCATCAATTTTTTTTCATGGTAACTAAGAAAAGTGGCCCGTACGGCGTACGGCGTACGGCGGACAGACAGAAATATTTTTATTGCAGTTTTGGATTCTACATACCTTGAAACGTAAACCATCAAATTTTGAGGGGGGGTAAGAATTTTTTTTTTCATGCTCGATTCCAATGGTTCATTATTGAAAATAATAAACCAAAAAATAGCTAATTCATGTTTTTGAGAAACAATAAATGAACAAATGATGAATGCTTATTCTATACTAAATTTTCTGTAGGTATGTCCAGTAGAATAATAAACCCATGTGACGAGGACTTTGCAGCGTTTTTTCGTCTGAGTTTGAACTAGCCTGTCCGATTTACCGAAATCCCGCGCTTTTAGCGAATTTTCAAAGAAAATGAAGCTATTGCAATGGCTTCAAAATTTAAATAATATAAATTTTTGGAAATTTTCTTCATAGAAATCCGTTTCAGACCATTCTAAAACGATTCCTGAAATTTAACACTTTTTTATATGTATATATATATATATGTGTCACTCCAGACGATAACTCTCGATAGAATTGAGATAAACAGCTCAAATTTGCACAAAAAATCTATCTTGGCAATCGAAAGGCTAAGTTCGAAGATGGGCGAAATTGGCCTACTCTAAGGAGGGTTTTGGCGCATTTAAAGTGCGCAAAAATTACCCAAAAATCCCCAAAATGTTATTTTCCAACAAGTGACCCCTCATTTTAAAGGTTTTTGCACGCTGAACACGATGGTGGAATCGGATTTTAGATATCTTGATCCGTTCTCAAATTAGAGCATTTAAAGTGCGCAAAAATTACCCAAAAATCCCCAAAATGTTATTTTCTAACAAGTGACCCCTCATTTTAAAGGTTTTTGCACGCTGAACACGATGGTGAAATCGGATTTTAGATATCTAAATCCGTTCTTAAATTAGAGCATTTAAAGTGCGCAAAAATTACCCAAAACTAGGATAATCTTTAAACTCTTACCCCCCCCCCCCCCCCCACCCCCTTAGAGTGGTCAGATATGGAAATCACATGAGAGGTGCTTAGGTACCGATCCGAATTATACTGCACCATTGGTCCTGTTTACATCGTGAACCATAACGTGGAATGGAAAGTTGCGATGTATCCGTACAGGCAACTTTCGATTCCAATAATTCTCAAGCAGTTTCAGGTCCACTCAATGTTGAATACTAGAATAGAACAATATTTCAACGTAGCACCCACATGTTTTTCCAAGTGATCCTTCCAGAAACCACATCCTTCCTTCATAGTTTATTTCAAGATTGAGCCTGCATGAAAAACAACCTGCACTTGAAGCACTCATGATTTTCTATAACAACTCCTTTACCTACTGCACTCTCTTGAGTAGGTAAGTCAAAAGTCCTAACTACCCTATCCTACCTAATATGAACCCACAGCGATCAAATAAATAAGCACTTAGTACAATTACGTAATAAACAAACGGTAGAATCAGGATGGACAAAACGTACAAATTAAAATAAATACGAAGAGAATATACATAGAAAACCAAATTTTAGACCGAAGTTTTCCTTTATTCAAAACCATAGCCATTAATTCGAATATTTCTTTGAAAATTCGCTCATTAAGTCATGCTGCATGACTGGTTTTTTTTTCGTACTTCTTGCAGTTGCCGGATCCAAGAACCGAAAATACATAATCGCTGGACAGACATTAAAAAAAAAAATCCGACAATCCTTTTCCTCCACGTCCTCTCTTGAGTCAGTTTTGACGATGAAAATCCCATCTCTCAACTCCTCACCCCAAACCCCGTTTTTTCTCTAAATTTTTATGATTACAAGTTCCCTTTCATGAGGTTACGATGGTACCTTTAGGTTTCAACCAGACGTATAGAGGTACAGAATGTTCTTGAGAATCCTCTGATATTCTTTAGTAGGTGTCAATTCTTAAGTGGGTGTCGATAACTTGTTTGTCAGAACTTTTGAGTGGGCAGATGGAATTGTTGGTGCCGTTAGATCGTTTTCATCGGGCGCTGGATTTGATCGAATTCAACGTCGGAATGCCGCTGCATCGGATGCCCTGGCTTGAACACAGCACACTGTCCCATATCTTGCTTCTAACACTACTAGACAAATCTGATACGACCCCTCCCAGATAAGTCCAACGTACACCGACCTTTTCCCCAACCGAAAAGAACATCGGCCAAGAACCCAAGGAAAAACGTAACGGCTCGAAGGGAAGGGGTTGCTCAAAAAGTCTGGTAAGGCGCGATATCACCTGTAAAATGATAATGATTGCATCCCCTGAGCTCTCTGGTAAGGACTCCTCCGGATGTCCCAGCTGTCTTCAGGATGAGCCGTCCTTCCGAAAAAAAGAAGGGAGAACGGCGACTACCACAAGGGTTCATTTCTTCGACCTATTATTCGAAAGGGTTTAACCCTTTAAAAATTAAATCTCTTCCTTCCATTGGCAAGCTCTTTGTTTGGAAGGTTTTTGGTTTATTATTTTCAATAATGAACCTTTGGAATCGAGCATGAAAAAAATGCTAATCCCCCTCAAAATTTGATGGTTTACGTTTCAAGGTATGTAAAATCCGAAAATGCAATAAATAAATTGCTGTCCGTACGCCGAACGCCGTACGCCGTACTTAGCATTTTTCTTAGTTACCATGAAAAAAATTGATGAAATTCGGGATATCTGTTGCTTTCGGGGTCTAGTTGGTCCTCGAAGCTCGGCGTTACTGTCATTCATCTCTAAGGGGTTCAAAATAGGGGTTGAAATTTTCAGAACGCCGTAGCTCGAAAACTTTCGATAGAAGGGTACGATTTTTTAAAAGTTTTTAAATTGATCTCTAACTAAATAATTTTTTGAGACCACCCGGAGCATTGTACGACTAGCCGTTCGTTGGCACCGAAAAGCTTCGTCAACACGATCGTGAATCAAACGGTATAAATCCGCCCCGGATATCATCACTAGGGAGCACCTGATTATAATCAAGGATGGCTGTATGAAGTCGAGTTCTGTGATATTATTTCATTTGAAAAATGATGGATCTATTGTAGTTTTTGGTAGGTACTTTTGAAACTTGATTAAGTATTCTTGATTGGTAAATTATTACACAACGGTAAATTATTACACAACGGTGAATTATTACATAACGGTAAATTATTACACTACGGTTCATCTACCGAGAAGGAGTTGGATTATGTTGATAGGTACTTTTGCAACTTGAACAACCGTTGAAGTGTTATTGATGGGCAAATTATTACACAACGGTTCATTATACTATCTACGTAGAACGGGAACCTATACAGGTAAATTGTTACACAACGGTTTATTATTTGCCTTTATACTTCATGAATAACTACAAATAATCAATGGTTGAATTATTGAATTTTCGGGGGGGGGGGGGGGGGGGGGGGCTAGCTCGAGGGTACTGACCACAGAAAACCGTAATCTACGCAGATGAACAATAAACCTTTGTGTAATAATTTGCAGCGTTTTAGTGATATATTCATTTTTAAATTCTTTTTTAAATGACCAGCTTTACGCAGCGTTGAAAAATATCTGAATGTTCGTTGTAAATAGTGATTGATTTTACTAAAAAGGATTTATTGTATACCACCGTTCATTGGTTTGGGATCTGGTAGGTACTCCTGGCATTACGATTGTTAATATCATGGATGTCTGTGAGCATTTTTTACCCTTGTGAGAGGAGGGAGCGAGAGAGGAAATTACCTGTTTTCCACGAGGCTTACAGAAAATGTTTCGCCTTCCAGGGAAAATCCCATCGGGAGCAAGTTAGAACCTCACATTTCTGGGAGCAAATTGGTCATGCGAAAATAAACGAGAGGCCGGGAGCAAATCAGTCAGTGAAAGGAGCTCCTGGGAGCAAGTTTGCGGACTCCGGACTTACAGGCGTTTTCCGGCATAATGTACAAGCAAACGTGAAACAACATTCTGCCCACTCCCTTACCAGGAATTCGTACCATTTTGGAACAGCCAACGAGGAGGCAGCTGGGCTAATCCGAAGATGGTCAGGTAATACGTCGGTCCCAGGACATTCACCAAGACGGGATTAGTAATCCCGTTCGAGATTAGTAATCCCCAGAGACGGTAACAGAGATAGATTAGTAGCCCCCACATCTGAGAGAACTCGTACAATTACCCGTACGGCTTCCCTACCTGAAAGACAATTTTTGGAGACACGACAATATGGAGGACTGGCCATATGTACTACTCTATACATATTATGTAGATCGCAGACCCTCCGTAGGTTAGTACCTAACCCCGTACTCGTTACTAGGTACCTACCTAAATCACGAGTTGAATGTTTCTAAAATAATTCTGTCGATGATAAACAGTAACTAAAATGGCAAAACGAAACGAAAATAATGAAGTTCCGAAGGAAAATTGTTGATGTGGAGTGAATACGTTTTCGTGGTCAAGTATAATGAACCGTTGTGTAATAACTTGCCCATCAATAATACTTCAACTGTCGTTCAAGTTGCAAAAGTACCGATCAACAAAATCCAGCCCCTTCTTCGAAAAATGGTTGTGTAATAATTTACCGCTGTGTAATAATTTACCCATCAATAATACTTCAACGTTTGTTGAGGTTTCAGAAGTACCTACCAACAAAATCCAATGCTCGGTCACTTATCAAATGAAGTAATATCGCACAACAACCAACTCGACTTCATACAGCCATCCTTGATTATAATCAGGTGCTCCCTAGTGATGATATCCGGGCCGGATTTATCCCGTTTGATTCACCATCGTATTGACGAAGCTTTTTGGTGCAAACGAACTGCTGGACGTACAATGCTCCGGGTGGTCTCAAAAAATTGTTTAGCTCACGACAAATTTATTAACGTGAAAAAAAACCATACCCTTCTATCGAAAGTTTCCGAGCTACGGCGTTCTGAAAATTTCAACCCCTTAGACATGACTGACAGTAACGCCGAGCTTCGAGGACCAACTAGACCCCGAACGGATCCTATAACCCGAATTTCATCAATTTTGTTTCATGGTAACTAAGAAAAGTGGTCAGTAAGGCTTACGGCGGACAGACAGAATGTTTTTAATTGCATTTTCAGATTCTACATACCTTGAAACGTAAGCCATCAAATTTTGAGGGGGGTTAGAATTTTTTTTGTTTCATGCTCGATTCCAAAGGTTCATTATTGAAAATAATAAACCAAAAGCCTGTCGGTGCAAACTTATGGGCCTTACTGTGAACGAACGGCTGGTACAATGCTCCGGGTGGTCTTAAACAACTTCCAAGTTCGAGAACTATTTAAAACCGTAAAAAAATCGAGATAACGGCGTCCTGGAGATTTCAACCCCTATTTTTCACCCCTTCGTGATGACTGACATTAACGCCGAGCTTCGAGGACCAACTAGACCCCAAAGGGGACCTACAAACCGAAATTCGTCAATTTTGGCTCATGGTAACTAAGAAAATTGCTGAGTCTGGCGTACGGCGGACGGACAGACATTTTTTTATTCCATTTTCGGATTCTAAGTACCTTGAGATGGAAACCATCGAATTTTGAAGTGGGGTTAAACATTTTTTTTTCATGTTCGATTCCAAAGGTTCATTATTGAAAATAATAAACCAAAAATAAAATAAATTAAATAAAAAGTAGTTTTGTCGACAAAAAAGTCAAAAGTTGGGACGTTTTAGCAAAAAACGGTAATTTTTTGGTAAAAATGTATGACTGCCACGTTTATGCCTTTTTCCCGTCTCTGTTGATGTATAATGAGAGAGAGAGAGAGCGTAATCAATTTCAACTGAGATTTTAGCGATTTTCGAGATGATGAATCTTCCAAAATCGCTATTGGCGTAAAAATCGGTATTTTTATCATACATTTATGTTCTGCCCGGTTGAAGGTAACCAACTTCAGTTCCTATCCCGCGAGATCAGTGGTATTGCTTTTGTAACCGTGAGGGTCAAAGCTGTACAGTTTCCATGGGGACCAATCTCAATTAATTAGGTTCGTACTTTGGTGAATTGGGGTAGATGCACAGTATGCAATCAGCAGGAAAATCACTACGTAGGTGTTAACAAAAAACAAGCAAGTACATAGTTTGTTCCCAGCTACCAATACACCGCACCACTATTATACTAGTAGTAGTACTGCACGTTCGAATGAACACCAAGAAGAAGCAGATTTTTCAAATCGACAGCAGCGTATCTGTGACGTTTCAAACATTTGAATGAGTAACGGTGATTTGTGTCCTGGGGTCGTGTGATCTCTATCAAAAATCAGTATAGAAAGTGGACATTGTCTGATCACACGGTTTATATATGAATTTGGATATATTTGAATGAGTTTTTCTCATTTTCGAAAAAGCTGAGTTATCTGGCTTTATCACTCAACCCTCCGAGTTCATGACTTCATTATCGAGTACTCCACTCGCGAAGAAATCGTGGAAACCCATTTCAAAGGAAAACGGAGTTGTTGAAATTCGAAATTCAAAGAAAATTCGGTGAAAAATTCGAAATTGTTGGATTGTGTGATAGGTTGGGTACATCTTTGAATGATGTTCTTCAAGTTTTTCTCCATTATTGCGTTCATTTCTGTAACAGCTTGGTGCCCCCCCCCCCCCCCGTTTCTCCTCAAGTTCCTTTCACTTTTGGCATTCTCTACTTGGGCCAACCAGAATCAACCTCTTCCTTTTAGCGAATTTTCAAAGAAAATGAAGCTATTGCAATGGCTTCGAAATTTAAATAATATAAATTTTTGGAAATTTTCTTCATAGAAATCCGTTTCAGACCATTCTAAAACGATTCCTGAAATTTAACACTTTTTTATATGTATATATATATTTATATATATATGTGTCACTCCAGACGATAACTCTCGATAGAATTGAGATAAACAGCTCAAATTTGCACAAAAAATCTATCTTGGCAATCGAAAGGCTAAGTTCGAAGATGGGCGAAATTGGCCTACTCTAAGGAGGGTTTTGGCGCATTTAAAGTGCGCAAAAATTACCCAAAAATCCCCAAAATGTTATTTTCCAACAAGTGACCCCTCATTTTAAAGGTTTTTGCACGCTGAACACGATGGTGTATCGGATTTTAGATATCTTGATCCGTTCTCAAATTAGAGCATTTGAAGTGCGCAAAAATTACCCAAAAATCCCCAAAATGTTATTTTCTAACAAGTGACCCCTCATTTTAAAGGTTTTTGTACGCTGAACACGATGGTGAAATCAGAATTGCGATATCTCATTCCATTCTCAAACTGGAGCACTTTGAAGATTAAGGAACGTGGTTATTTCTTCGAAAATTCGCTGTTATAGCCACGCTGCATGACTGTGGTTTTTTTCCCTTCACCATTCTTGTTCACAACCAATCCCAGTCGACCACATTTCACTTTTTTGACTATTTATATTGTCACCTCTCCAATGTGCCTTCAGTTATTGTTTGTTACTGGCGATGGTTTGTTCACCGAAACCGGTATAACAGTGTTTTTCGCGTTTTTTCGTGTATTAGTGGAAATAGACAATTTTTTGAATAACTCCGTTTTTTAAAAACTCAAATAGGCATAACAGTATCACGTTCATGCCCTGATTACTTTGTAGTTTTCGCTATGTTCTGTGCTCCAGTTTTGATCAATAAAATGTAACTTATTCGGTCTACTGATAGTTTGGAGCCGCACCGATGGAAAGGGCCGTTTTCTTGCACCTACAGTTGAGCCAAAACCGTTACTTGATCTTACCTTAGTTGATACTCGTACATTATACGCCTTCCCTACATTTTTTTTGGTTCACCCGCTAACTATTATTTGAGCGATCACGTTGGTGAAAGGGCTGCAGGTTTTTTCGAAAGTCCGGCCCGTAAACTAAGAGTGCAAGGGCTGATAACTAGGCAAGGTGGCCAAGAACGAACGACCTTGCTAGGTCGGGTCTAGTTTTTCAAATGAGTATGCAAATAGCTTTTACGACTCGAGGGCCTAACTGTGGGGGGACGAAACGATTTTCCTTTGATACCTTTTCATTGGAGAAGAAATTGTAAAGATAGCGCCAGAGGATGTTCAATGAAAACGGTTGTGTAGCAGTACCACTGAGCACCTGTCCCACCGAATGAACTTACTAACATCGTACGCCGTAACAGGACAAAGAGTTCATCCTCTTTACCTTAAAAAAAAAAAAACGCTGCAAAGTCCTTGTCACATGGGTTTATTATTCTATTGGAGTTCTAGAGATTTTTGTTGGCTGTTAAATGTATTGTTTCTTTCATGTGGAATGATTGAAATAGCTGTTTCTGATGATTTCCACCAATTTTGGCACCCAAAACATGAAATAGGTAGGTACGCTTTTTTTTTTTAAGATCATCTTTGATCATTGGTAGTGGCATTTAATGGTGTTGATTCACCTGTTTACACTTTTTCCAATGTTATTGTACACATTGATGGTGATTTCAGACAGTTTTCCAGGTTTTTGACTCATAAAAAACCAATTTTGGGAGCTGAACCTTTGGTAAAACCTCAATTTCCGCGTCTTTGGTCAAAATCGACTTCATATTCGGTCTTCTCGTCCTCAAAAACATGGAAAAAGATACCTCAAAAGCTCATGTTACTAACATGTTGTTAAAACGCAAAAAGTACCTATTTTTATACACATTTTCACTCATAACACCCCTGGGTATATTCCGATCGGGCTGAAAAGTTTCGGGACACAACTAGGGCCCAAATGGAGCATGTGTGCGAAAGAACGACTTTTTTAGACCGAAAATGAAGCCTGTACACGTGATACGGCGGACGGCGGACGGCGTACGGCGGACGGCGGACGGACATTGCATTTTTGGAATCTACGCACCTTGAAACGGAAAAGAAAAATTTTTGAGGGGGTGTTATAAAAATTTTTTGCTGAGCGAATACATAGGTGTATTATTCACAGAATAATAAACCAAAAAATGAACTGCAAGTTATTACACAGCGGGTTATTATTTTTGCGAAGATCGCTGTTTTTTCTGGTCAATGCCTACCCTCGTGCTTTCCACAGGAAATCCCTAAATCGATTAAATGCCACCAGTGTCGAAGTAGCTGGTGCTCCCTAACATTCGGCAATATTTACAGTTATATTCGAATAACATGCATCTTTACACAGCCGTCATATGTAATGGGCCACTGCTGCCCATTAACCCCCCAACCCCCACCAATTTTGTTTGTTTGTTGGAAATCCTGAACTAAGTAGGACCCTCGACATATTCACCTATAAATCATATTCACACGTCGATATATTCGACGTTTTCACCGAATCTGGACGATTCCTTTCGCCGTGAACTTCAACCAAAATTAATGGAATGTGTTCACCAAAATTAATGTAATTAATTAACTTCATTAATAAAATTGATGAAGTTTGTAGGTCCCGTTGGGGTCTACATCGGCGTTATTATCAGTCATATCCATGGCGTGAAAAATAGGGGTTGACATACAAAACGCCATAGCTCGAACACTTTAATTAGAAGTATAGGTAGTATAGTTATGGTCTTTATGATGTTTTCAACTTGCTTCCAAACCAAGAATGTTTTGAGACCACGCAGAGCGTTGTACGTCCAGCCATTTGTTCACAGTAAGGCCCTGAATTTCATACCGAAAACCTTCGTCAACATGATCGTGAGTCAAACAGTACGTCGGCCCGAATGTCATTGCTAAGGAACAGCTTATTGTCATCACGCAGGGCTTTGTAAAATCGAGTTTATTGTTCCGTTGTACTACCTGTTTCATTGGTTTGAAGGATGATGGTTATTTGGATTTTGTTGAAAGTCGGGAGTGCGTCAAGGGTCCTACACTTAGCGACCATCAAAATGTCAAAAATGACCGTATTAGTGGTTCGTGGAGCCGAAATGGCACGTTACAGGAGAATGGCCCGTTACAGGTGGTAAAATGCATATTTATGTTACTGTTGTTTTTGCCGAAAGTGACATGTGATGATTTGGTGGGATTAATCTAACATCTACGTCTAACATCTACATCTACATAACAAAAGTATCTTGTCAAAAGTAGGTCTATCTACGTAACACTATTTCCACAAGTATATATACCAAATAAGCACTTGAAAAAAAAAATTCACCCACATACACATATAGGTACGTAACACTCATATTATCTACAAGTTCATAAAGCGATAAAACCCATGAGAAAAACGATGCAAATCCCTGCACAACGGTTTATTATTTTGTACAGAATACCCTCCTGTACAGATCACAGGTCTATGTATAGATAACCCTTCTATATAACATATGTACTATTATACACATATTATGTAGATCGCGGACCCTCCGTAGGTTAGTACCAAACCCCGTACTCGTTACTAGGTACCTACCTAAACCGTTGTGTAATAATTTACCTACCTGTATAGGTTCCCCTTCTACGGAGATAGAATAATGAACCGTTGTGTAATAATTTGCCCATCAATAATACTTCAACGGTTGTTCAAGTTGCAAAAGTACCTATCAACAAAAACCAGCCCTTCTGGGTAGATGCGCCGTTGTGTAATAATTTACCGTTGTGTAATAATTTGCCATTTTGTAATAATTTACCGTTGTGTAATAATTTACCGTTTTGTAATAATTTACCGTTGTGTAATAATTTGCCGGTGTGTAATAATTTTCCCACCAATAATACTTCAACGTTTGTTCAAGTTTCAGAAGTACCTACCAACAAAATCCAATAGTCCATCACTTGTCAAATGAAATAATATCGCAGAACAAACAACTCGACTTCATACAGCCATCCTTGATTGTAATCAGGTGCTCCGTAGTTATGATATCCGGGCCGGATTTATACCGTTTGATTCACCATCGTGTTGACGAAGCTTTTTGGTGCTCACGAACGGCTGGACGTACAATGCTCCGGGTGGTCTCAAAAAATTGTTTAGCTCAAGAAAAAATTTCACAACGTTAAAAAAAGCCATACCCTTCAATGGAAAGTTTTCGAAGTACGGCGTTCTGAAAATTTCAACCCCTATTTTGAACCCCTTAGAGATGACTGACAGTAACGTCGAGCTTCGAGGACCAACTAGACCCCGAACGGAACCTATAACCCGAATTTCATCAATTTTGTTTCATGGTAACTAAGAAAAGTGGCCCGTACGGCGTACGGCGGACAGACAGAAATATTTTTATTGCAGTTTTGGATTCTACATACCTTGAAACGTAAACCATCAAATTTTGAGGGGGGTTAAGAATTTTTTTTTCATGCTCGATTCCAATGGTTCATTATTGAAAATAATAAACCAAAAATTTGAGGGGGTGTTATAAAAATTTTTTGCTGAGCGAATACGTACCTAGGTTTATTATTCACAGAATAATAAATCAAAAATCCCCCCTACACCCCCATTTTGGGGCGTTCATTGACTGGTCTATTAACTCCAGTCTGCTCGTAGCAACTGGCTTCTTCCATCGAATTATACAACTTCGTCGCCCTTTAGTCTTCTTAATCCTTTAGCGAAATCTCCACCTAATTCGAGTGAAAGCCTCATCTATCCATCCATCTGTAGTTATTGTGGTCAGCTGGATCTTGTTATGACATTCAGCGTGCGGCTACAAGGTTCTGTGATGGAACGGTCGTTCTGTAATCGTTGGACATGTCGTTTTTGACTGTGTCAACCTATCGGTTTTTAGGCGACAAGCAGGGGGAAACAGGGGTCCGTGACCGACCCCTCGACATTTTCCGAAGATTTCGGAAACTTCCTGGTCCCCTCGTTTTCGGATTTACCTCCTCAGACGGTTCTTCTGTTTCTGACTTACCCCTCCCTTTTGGACTCGTACAATGTGTCATTAATAAGCGATCCCTTCTTGCTATAAAATATGCTGTAAAGGGCGGGGGACTTTCTGTGAAATCCGTTGGATTTTTCACCCCTCGCCTTTAACGGGGCGATCACCCCAGCTCCTATTGATATGTTTCCAAGACGATCGGTAAGGACCCCCTCGAAGATCTTGCGGAGCGCGTGCCCAGGCCTACAGCTGCCTCAACCAGGACAGCTGAGTCTTCAGTGCGTCTGGTCCCTTTAACTCCGGCTTATTCGCTAACTCCCTTTTCGAAGGTCTGTAACGGGTCTGATATTCACCTGTTACCACCGAAATCTTTTCATGTGCTAAGGGGGCATTCCCCTCTGCGGCCTCCTTTCCTTCTGTTCACCTTCTCCCATACAGATGGAAAGCAGTGCATTTTTCGATTCGGCCCGTAACACGGATACAGCCTTCCTTTTCTCGAGACGTCCCTAAGGATTGCCAGAAATCCAAACTCGAGGGACAAAGCCCTTACAGACATCCGACCTCTTTTCCTTTCAACTGGTAATTACATGTCCCGATTAGAACGGAAGAAGGTCACGCAACCATTGAATTGGATTCACGTGTTTGAAAATAGGGATACAGTGTGTCTACCTGGAATTTTTGTGGACATTTTGTAATTTTTGAAAAATTGTGGAATTCTAACGCAGTGGACGGAGAAGTTAGGCGTTTTTTCTGGACATGTAACCAGTGAGTCTTTCAGTTTATACTGATTGTTGTGGGAATATAATTCGAGGTATTCTTGATGAGCGTCCTTCCAACAAGAGAATGGGAGACCAGTTCGATAACTAAATTCGGAAGCCCATTGGACTTAGTATAGACTTGTACGTTCCTTTACTCAACATCTTGACATCTAATATAAAAAACGCTGCAAAGTCCTTGTCTTGGGTTTATTATTCTATTGGACATACCTACAGAAATGTTGGCTGTTCATTTATTGTTTATTTCATACGCAGTAATTGGAATAGTTATTGACATTTTCATGTCTTTGCCGTGGCACACAACCTAAAAATCGTTAGTGACGAAATACCGTTACGTTATATATTTCTGATGATTTTCGCTTACAACCGATTCGTTGCTACGGGACTTTATCTTCGCCAGTTATCATCGTACAAAAATCGTTCACCACTCGTTGGATAGCTCTCGATTTACCTAACCATATTACGTTAACCACTGCGGAGTGCGTGGCCGACAAGCTGCGGTATGAGCGTGATTGTTTAAATAATTGTTTACACACAGGTGATCATTCTCAATAATTTATATTGTCAACACGAATGCAAGCTTCATATAAGTTTCTGATGATTTTCGCTTACAACCGATTCGTTGCTACGGAACTTTAAGTTCTCCGGTTATTATCATATACAAATCGACATAAAATGTCCCTCGTTACATGTGCGTCTGTTTGTACGTTTTATACAACCTGCATTCCGTTGTCGTAAGACTAATTACCAATTCTTTTATGATCAACACTACAACTTAGATTGCGACTTTATAACTAGGTACCTACCTAATTTGGTAGGTGAGAAGGAAGGAGGGGAAAGACATGAAAATGTCCCAATGCGTTGCAGACTCGTATGCAAGCGTTTATCAACGACTGTTTTCTTATGATTTAGTTCAAATTTCCCACTATCAAACCTGGGACGATTTGCATTTCAGCAGCATTTCGATCCACATCAACAATTTCTTTTAGGGGAGGACAGATCGAAGGACAAGCATCTCGTATCGAGATGTTTTTTTCATGCTCGATTCCAATGGTTCATTATTGAAAATAATAAACCAATACACGTAATGAACGTCAATCTTATAACCCCTCGGGAGTATCAAGTTAGATATCAAATTTCAGAAGATACGATCGTAGATCAAATTGGATATCTAAATATTTAGATATACAATTATTTAGAAGATATCTACATTTAGATATCTATAAGTCTGTATTTATATATCTAATTATTTACTTATCAAATGATTTAGATATCTAAATTTAGATATATAAATTGACATTTTTAGTTGGTTTCCACCAATTTTGGCCCCCAGAACACGACCCCGGCTCTTTTTTTCCAGATTATTTTTAAACATTCTTAGTGCCATTAATGTCTTGATTCACCTGCTAATACTACTTCTAGTGTTATTATACAAATAATTTATGGTGATTTCAGACAATTTCCCAAGTTTTTAACTCATAAAAATGAATGTCGGGACCTAACCTTCGTTTCAACCTCAGTTCTTCACTGATTGGTCAAAATCAACTTCGTATTCGGTCTTCTCGCCCTAAAAAAACATGGGAAACGATACCTCACAAGCTCATGTTCACTAAAACCTCAAGAAAACCTCGAAAACCCCTATTTTTACACCCATTTTTCTCCCATGATACCCCTGTATGTATTCCGATCGGGCTGCCGAGCTTTGGAGTACAACTAGGACCCGAATGTGTTCCCAAATGGGGACCCAAAATGTGTGCGGAAGAACGACGATTTCAGACCAAAATTTAATGTAAATTTAAGGCTGAAACTTCTCGTCCTAATTAACATGGAAAACGATACCTCAAGAGCTCATGCTATTCAAACACAAGTCACAAAAAATACCTATTTTATACCCATTTTTCACCCATAACACCCCTGGGTATATTCCGATCAGGCTGCGAAATTTTAGTAGTTGTGCGTGATAAATACGGCGTACGGACATTGCATTTTTGGAATCCACGCACCTTGAAACGGAAAAGAAAAATTTTTGAGGGGGTGTTATAAACATTTTTTGCTGAGCGAATACATAGGTGTATTATTCAGAGAATAATAAACCAATAACACTCAACCCAATCAGTTTCTTAGCAATGTGATATTGTAGATTGTAGCCATGAATAATGAGGATAAGTTAGGATGGTGAATTACGTAGATACTGGAAATGAAAATCGGTTGGGTACATCACGAAGGTAGCTGATCACTCCCGTTGCCTCTTGTTATGATTTCTCATTATATTAATCACCGGCATTTCTCCACAAGCTCAAAATCGAACGTTGTCCGCATTGCCCTTCGAAGTGGGTTTTGATTGCTTCTGGCCTCTGAACGAACCTAGTTTTTGGAAGTGCTGAGTTGAGGTTTATATTGACACTGCACACCAATTAAATGTCTACCTGTACCACTGTCCACTTAGTCCATCTGTAACTTTTTTTCAGGTAAGTTCCAGCCGAGTCTGCTTGACTGACACCATTTGTGCGGTGGTAAGCCTGGCAGTTCCTCTCATTATATGTAGCAAATTATGTACCTGGCACTGAGATAATGCTGATAGTTGTATGCAGGGTGACCGAAAATTGTTTGAAGAAAGTTTCAAAGGGACCCCCCCCCCCCCCCCCTTAATGTTTTGCGTAAAATCTGATACTTTCGTGCAGGTGCGCATGCGCAAACCGTGCCCAGTGCACACTAACTTTTTTTTTTTTTTTCAAATGAGAACCCCAATTTTGGTTTATTATTTTCAGTACAGGAGCGAACCTTTGGAATCGAGCATGAAACAAGAAACTAATTTTACCCCCTCAAAATTTGATGGTCTCAGTTTCAAAGCATGTATTATCGGAAAATGGAATTAAAAAACACTGCAAATTATTACACAAAGGTTTATTATTTATCTTTATTGATGCCCCTTCTGCTTAGATCACTGTTTTCTGTGGTCACTACCCTCGAGAGCCCCCCAGGAAAGCCCTAAATGGAGTATTGGAGCCGGCCCGGAAAATAAAGTTTCATACAAATTCGCGGGATTCAATAATTCAATCATTAATTATTTGTAGTTATTCATGGTAAATTATAAACCGTTGTGTAACAATTTACCTGTATAGGTGCCCCTTCTACGTAGATAGTATAATGAACCATTGTGTAATAATTTATCCATCACTAATACTTCAACGTTTGTTCAAGTTTCAAAAGTAACTACCAACAAAATCCAATAAATCCAACATTTTTCAAATGAAATAATATCGCAGAACAACCAACTCGACTTCATACAGCCATCCTTGATTATAATCAGGTGCTCCCTAGTGATGATATCCGGGCCGGATTTATACCGTTTGATTCACGATCGTGTTTACGAAGCTTTTCTGTGCAAACGAACGGCTGACGTACAATGCTCCGGGTGGTATCAAAAAATTCTTAGTTCAAGATTAATTTAAAAACATTAAAAAAACCATACCCTTCTATTGAAAGTTTTCGAGCTACGGCGTTCTGAACATTTCAACCCCTATTTGTCACCTCTTAGAGATGACTGACAGTAACGCCGAGCTTCGAGGACCAACTAGACCCCGAACGGTACCTATAAACCAGATTTCATCAATTTTGATTCATGGTAAGTCACGCAGTGAATCCACTTGCCATGTCTCAACTATGGTAACTAAGAAAAATGCGAAGTACGGCGGACAGACCGAAATTTTTGGTTTATTATTTTCTGGGCTGTTTGTGGGAAGCGCGAGGGTAGGTAGTGACCACAGAAAACAGTGATCTACGCGGAAGGGGCATCTAGGCAGGTAAATAATAAACCGTTGTGTAATAATTTGCAGCGGTTTATTTCAGATCCGGTTTCTACGTGAAATTTCAGAAAGCACTCGAATTTTTGAGTGCGCAAATACGCTCAAAATGTTGGCTAAACGCAAAAATTGAGTTTCGTGGGTATAGTAATCTACTAAGTTTCATAATTATATGATTTTAATGTGTTTTTTCACGCTGAATAACGTGGTGACACTAGTGATGTTCACTTCTAGATTTGCGCAATGCGAATGTCTCGACTAATAATCGAATGATCCCCTCCCCCTGTCCTGCACTCCCAATTTTGTAATAAGCCATTTTAGAAAAAAATTTTAAATTATAACTACCCTTAATTCTTTTTAGTAGAATTTCTTCGGTTTTTAGTAGATAATAATCATTGACATCTGAACATATTTAGTTCAACGTATATAGCAGATTCACCGGTCGTTAATTTTGCGGCATGCTGGTGAATTTTTCCTTGTATCGGTCAAAACCCATATCTTGCTAATACCGCGGTGCAATATGCGGTGGTAAATTGAATACATAACTCAGGATAGTTTTGATGCTTGTGGGTAGGGACGTGCTAGCAAACTGCATTACTCACCACATTTCGCCGTTGAACAGAAAAATTATCGATCCTCCCTCCCGACAGTGAAGGGTGCCACGCGCGACGGTTAGAAGCCTTCGATTCCTTGTTATTTCTTGTTGATCCGCGTAATTTTTGGTATTACACAACGGTTCATTATACTGTACGTAGAATGGGCACCTATACAGGTAAATTATTACACAACGGTTTATTATTTTCCTTGTGCTTCATGAATAACTACAAATAATTAATGATTGAATTACTGTATCCCGCGCATTTGTATGAACCTTTAATTCCGGGGCCGGCTCCAGTACTCGATTTAGGGCTTTCCTTGGTGGTGGCGTGGTGTGTGGGGGGGGGGGGGGGGGCTCGAGGGTAGTGACCACAGAAAACAGTGATCTACGCAGAAGGGGCATCTATATAGGTAAATAATAAACCTTTGTGTAATAATTTGCAGCGTTTTACTTCACTGTTACTATGTTATTGTAACGGTCACAGATAATCTGTAAAAATAAAAAATAAAAATAAACCTAATTCGTGTTTTTGGGGGCCAAAATTGGTGGAAACTATCAAAAAATAGCTATTTCAATTATTTCACATGAAAGAAACAATAAAGGTAGGTATGTCCAAACAATAATTCTTCTCCTCCCCTCGAGGAGTGCTCTTCCTTGGTAGGTATTCAAGGTTCTTGGCCCATAACTACAGTGAGGGCTGGATTTCCAACCTAGTTCTGTGAAGACCACGAACCCGTGTACCCACATACCGATGTTCAGTTTCATGTATATAGTTGAATAGGAATCAATGTATGACCGATTCACCTCACAGAAATCGGATCACAGCATTTTTCCTTCGATTTCGGATGATGATTACTTACATCGTTGTAGGGGTAAATCATCCCTTGGCATGATTTACATAAATGCATTTTTCGTGTTTTACTATGTACCAGAAACACATTTTCCTCAGTTTTATAGAGCCGATTTCCGAAAATATATAATTCGACGATTTAATTCTCTTGTCTGTGTGGGACTGTGAAAAATGGATTTTTCTTCATGTTAAATTCTAGATGTGATTATTATTCACTGAAGAGTCTTTTCTTGAATCTACACTGCTGAAAATAGATGGTGACCATCGGAAACCTTTGTATCTTTGTATCTTCTTTCGAATTCTCTTGGTGGGATCTCGTATTTCATGGTACCATTTGACGCGTCACTAGGTTTAGGACAGATCAGTGACTTCATTGATGAACCTTTGAAAACTTTGAGCAGCGTTTCTAAACCAAAGGTCATACAGGGAAACCCAATTAAACCAAAAGGTGTCACAACAGCTGTCTTTTCTATACCTGATGGTTCCATTGGGATCTGGTGATAGGCTCTGACCAAATCAATTTAACTAAAAATTGTGTTCCCAGCCAACTGATTCGGTTGTAAAAAGTTGTAGTGCAGCACCTGTTACACATTCAAGAACACACACACACAGACACATTCTGTTAGAAGCCGAGTAAGAAAACGGGGGCCGTTATCATTGCCCTGTTGAACGCTCTGTGTCGCTCTTCCCTGAGACTCAAAATTCAGCGTATCTTTATGGTCTGACCGGTCTCAAATCGCCGACAAGGTTGTTGAGAAACCTGGTCCACGTGGACGTACGTTGCCCGAAGTGGAACAATGAGCCGAAATCCATTGACGATGCATTATGGCAGCCAATCTTCAAACAATCGAACTCTTAAGAATGAAAGGAACTTGAAGTGATTGTTGGAGCTTATAAAAGAAGGTTTGGGCGTGTTAGCACTTCACACGTGATCAGAGAATTCATCGCCGTAACGAATATAATTACCGCAGGAGGTAGGAGCGAAGCTTGTTCCATAGTTAAGTCTATCGATAAAGAAATAAAAATACAATACAGGTGAAAAGTCTGCCAATTCGAGTAGGCAGTATAGCTTCCTCACTTCAATCACGTGAGCGTATAGAATAGTTGGGTAGGTTCGTTTTGATATGGGACCATCTGCGATCCAACCCGCGTGTACCCTCAAAATTTCAGCTCTGTACGACTATTTTCGCGTAGTTAGAAGCGTTACAAGGAAGCGATCAACGTTTCATGTTCGCGCATGCGCACACGAATGAAATTCATATGGAACTGTCAAAGTATTATTCTTGATCGACCCACCTAATCTGAGCTCATTTCAACGATATTTAAAGTAGTTACGGGCGTTTCAAGTATTTCATGTTTGCGCATGCGCAGAAGGAACGATTTCCATGATTTTGAAACGGGACCATTTGCGATCCAACCCGCGTGTACCCTAAAAAGTTCAGCTCTCTACGACTGTTTTTCGCGTAGTTAGAAGCGTTACAAGGAAATGGTCAACATTTTGATGTTCGCGCATGCGACGAAAGTGACATTACGATTCCAATGAAATTCATTTGGAAGTATCATAGTATTATTCCAGTATAGACCAGTATCCAGTAGTATTAGACCCTCCAAGTTTGAACTCATTTCAACGATATTTAGGGTAGTTTTGGGCGTTACAAGTATTTCACGTTTGCTTATGCGCAGACGAAAGTTACGGTACTTTTTCAATGATTTTGGTGTGGGACCATCTGTTACCCAACCCGTACCTACCCTCCAAGTTTCAGCCCATTTCGACAACTATTTCGTGCAGTTATGGGCGTTACAAGGAATTACCACAGACGGACAGACACGGAACCAAAAATGTTCCTCGATGTCTGAAATGCAAAATGTTAGTAAAAATTTTCATTTTGGAGGACATAAATTTTTTTCACTTAATCAGGAATCCAAGGCTTCCCTACCGTCGGTAGTGAGGAATCAAAATGAACAGAAGGAGACAAGATCTTTAACGAAATCCCCTAACACTGCAGTGTAAGTTATGTAATGGGTAGAGAGGTCTTGGGTGTTCGTCTTGAAAGATTTCTCGCCCCCGGGGGACGGTGAGTTTCTGGGGTGCGTTTTCCAGCTGCCTTTTAATCGAAAAGGCAAAAAGCTCTTGTAGACTTTGTCGACTGCACAGCTGCCTTCGATAGGGGGGTGGCGATCGCAGGGTCTTATCAGTTTGATAACAACCGAACCTCAACCGTCGCGTGGGGCGGCGGATCAATACTTCTCCCGCACAACGGGCGAGGTGAGTAATGCTGTGTTCAGTAGCCAATAAGGACAATAACCTATTGGAAATCTGTTGAAGCAGTGTCGGTGTCTCTAGCAGTCTACGTTGTTTGAAATAAAATATCCGTATAGTCACCATAGCTACCGGTAATCAAGTGATGTCGATTTCACTGCCCTTGTCATTTTTACTTTTCGATTGTTGTTTGAAATCGATTGTTCCACCCAACTTACCCCAGTTTTATTTTTGGTTTAGTATTTTCAATCATGAACCTTTGGAATCGAGCATGAAAAAAAAAAAAAAAACTAATCCCCCCTCAAAATTTGATGGTTTACGTTTCAAGGTATGTAGAATCCGAAAATGCAATAAAGAAATGTCTGTCCGTCCGCCGTACGCCGTACTGAGCACTTTTCTCAGTTACCATGTACAAAAAAATTGATGAAATTCTGTTTATAGGTTCCGTTCGGGGTCCAGTTGGTCCTCGAAGCTCGGTGTTAGTCAGCCAAGGGGTTAAAAATAGGGGTTGAAATTTTCAGAACGCCTCAGCTCGAAAAATTTCGATAGAAGGGTATGGTTTTTTCACGTTTTTCAATAAACAATTTTTTGAGACCACCCGGAGCATTGTACGTCCAGCTGTTCGTGTGGACCAAAAAGCTTCGTCAACACGATCGTGAACCAAACTGTATAAATCCGACCCGGGTGTCATCACCAGGGAGCACCTGATTATAATCACGGATGGCTGTATGACGTCGAGCTGGTTGTTCTGCGATATTATTTCATTTGAAAAATGGTGGATTTATTGGATTTTGTTGGTAGTTACTTTTGAAACTTGAACAAACGTTGAAGTATTAGTGATGGATAAATTATTACTCAACGGTTCATTATACCATCTACGTGGAAGGGGCTGGATTTGGTTGATAGGTACTTTTGCAACATGAACAATCGTTGAAGTATTATTGATGGGCAAATTATTACGCAACGGTTCATTATACTATCTACGTAGAAGGGGCACCTATACATGAAAATTATTGCACAACGGTTTATTATTTGCCTTATGCTTCATGAATAACTACAAATAAATTGATGACTGAAATATTGAATCCCACGCGTTTGTAGGAAACTTTAATTCCTTAGCCAGCTCCAGTACTCGATTTACGGTTTTCCTGTGGGGAGCTCGAGGGTGCTGACCACAGAAAACAGTGATCTACTCAGAAGGGGCATCTATACAGGTGAATAATAAATCTTTGTGTAATAATTTGCAACGTTTTCCATGTATGACAGTTCTTCACCGTTTTCACGTTCACCCAATTATTCTTCCCTTCTTTGGTTTGGACTTCGTGGGAACTAACCTTTATCGACCAAAATCCAAGGTTCTTTCTGCAGGTTATTAACGTACTGGTACAATGAGGTCAGGTGTCCGGCTGCCAGGACCATTGAGGACGTTATCTCTCTTTCTTCTCCAGAACTTCAGTTTACCGTTCGGTAGGTAAACATCCATTTGATTTGGAAAAATATTTGTGTCGTGTGACTCATGACCAGGTCGTTCCTCTACACCACAGGTAGAAAATGCCATGTGCCGTTTCAGCACACGAGAAGATCCACACCGGCTCGGTGGAGACCGGAGACCACATACTTTATGAAAAGGATAGTTCCGAAAAACAGGTTCTCACTGGTTCATTCTTTCGTTACCCAGTCAGCCGATGTAGGGGTCAACTAAATCGAAATGGATGAAGTAGTAGAAATAGACAACCTGGGCCCCGTTCAATAAAACTACAACTACAATTTAACAATTTCACAAGTACAGGGACCTGTAATGCCAAGTGTAGAAGTACAAGCGTTTTTCATCAAACTACAACTACAAGTAAACAATTAAACTACAACTACAACTACTACAACTACAAGTAAACAATTGAACAAGTCCTGTAGTTTTACGGGCCTGTAATAACAAGTAAACAAGTACAGGCGTTTTATAAAACATTGTTATACAATTCAACAAGTGTACAATTGTACAGGCGAAAGTTACAATGTATCCTTCCCTTGGAGGTTACAGGTTATGTTCGGATTCGGCGACCGTCGTCCATCGAACGTTCGAACGTCAAGTCTAGTCGAAGTTTTGTGTTGTTACCTATTCAATTTTTACTTATACATCGTTTTGAAATGAATAAGAGAGAAGGTAAGGTCGAGTTGCTGAAAATTTGTATTAATACGTGGTCGGAAAATGCGACGTCGACGCCTCCTCACAACTACAGTTTCCTCATCGGATGAAGTATCCCACATCATGACACAAATAAATGAATAAAACGGGGACAAAAACAACAGCAACTCGGACTAATCGCGATTGCAGGCTCACTTGTTAGCTTTTAACAGGAGAATGGAGCTATGTTAAATTGTAGTCCGTTTTTACAATTGTACATTTGTAAACTTGTTAGAAATTTGATGAACGCCTGTAGAACAGGCGAAATCTACCTGTAGAATTGTTAAAATTCACCTGCACTTACAAGTCCACAATTGTAGTTTCGATGAACGCTTGTACCTCTCATTTTTAACATTTGTTAAAAAATATCCCTGTAAATTGTGAATTGTAGTTTTATTGAACGGGGCCCTGGAAATAGGAATTGAACAAGTGCCCCATTTAAATGAACTGGTTAACCCTATGTGTATCTTCCCATTTTGCTGAAGAATTCATAGAAAGGTTGAGAAGACGCTCTGAACAATTTTGAAAACGTTTGGAGGCAAAAGAGTTCAAATTTTATTCGAAGTTGAGCAACTGGACTTCTTCACTTACTTGCCTGGTTGCGTGTTGTTGTTCAAGATCAAATACCGACTTTTTATTTTCTCGTAGTTCTTGATTTTCTTCCAGCAGTATAATTTTCTCAATGCTGACATTTCAGCTTATTATTTTCGATGTTATTGTTCTTATTATTGTCTCATTATCTCCTTCCTAGTTCCGCAAGGGTTCTCTCAAAATTATGGGAAAGGCTATCATGAAACATTTCGTCCTGATTTGAGGTTTGAATCTGCGTACGATTTTGGCATTGGCTGCTGTAGAAAATATTGGATTTGGTTCAGTTTGACGTAAAGGCGGCATTATTATATGCTTATATGCTATTATATTCTTATACGGGTATTTGGAAGAGGAAATTTTTATTAAACAACCAAAAGGATTCGTGGATGGTACGAATCGGGGTGCCGGGTTGTGAGAAGCTTGTGTTAAGCTAAAACAGGCTCCAAGGTGTTGGAACCAGAGATTTACAAGTTTCCTAAAGACGTTTGACTTGAAAGTATCCGAAGCTGACAGCTTTGTGTTCATGAGAATTGACGGAGAAATTAAGATAATTATAGCTATATTTGTCGATGACGGACTTGTAGCAACAAAAATTGTTGAATGCAAAACAATATTAGAATTTCTGTAAACCGAGTTTGATGTAACTGTAAGCCGATATGGACTCCAGCAGATAAATCTGTTCTTAAGCCTAATGACGATTGTGTAGAAGCAGTGGGAGTACCGTAGAGGGAAGCTTATTATACCTAGCCATTGCCACAAGTCCTGAGATCGGATTTGCTGTCATCCATGCCAGTCAGCATGAAACAAGTCCAGTGGTGTCCCACTGGAATGGCGCGAAACGTATATTTAGGTATTTGAAAGGGACGGAAAACCTGGGTCTTTCATTTCAAGCGATAAAACAGCCAGAGACATATTATGTGTACATGGATGCGGATTACGCTGGAGATATAGTGGCACGTAGATCAACATCTAGTTTAGTAGTAAAGTGGGGACATGGGTCTGTTCTGGTCATCACAGAAACAGAGATCTGTTAGTCTATCGACCGGTGGATCAGAATACACAGCAACAAGAGGTGTTAGGGAGTCGATCTGGGTGAAAAGACTATTGACAGAGCACTGAGGAGGAAGGATTTACTACGCTACTCGTGGATAAATTAGAGCGCCACCCGTTTGATTAAAAAACATGGAAAACTATACATCTTAAGCTCGTGTTAACTAAAACCTCAAAAAACCTCGAAAACCCCTATTTTTACACCCATTTTTCTCCCATAACGCCCCTGGGTGTATTCCGATCGGTCTGCCGAGCTTTGGAGCACAACTGGAACCAGAATTTGTTCCCAAATGGGGACCCAAGCTGTGTGCGGAAAAACGACGATTTTAGACCAAAATTTAACATAAATTTAAGGGAGAAACTTCGTTAGAACCTCAATTTTCCACTCATTGGTCAAAATCGACTTCATATTCGGTCTTCTCGTCATAAAAAACGTTGCAAAGTCCTTGTCACGTGGGTTTATTATTCTACTGGACATACCTACAGAAATGCTGGCTGTTCATTTATTGTTTATTTAATGTGAAATAATTGAAATAGCTATTTCTGATGGTTTCCACCAATTTTGGCCCCCAAAACACAGATACGTTTTTTTTCCCCCAAATTATCTTTGATCATTGGTAGTGCCATTTAATCGTCTTGATCCATGTGTTGACACTTTTTCTCACTAGAAAAATATAATTGCATTTTTGGAATCTACGCACCTTGAAACGGAAAAGAAAAAATTTTGAGAGGTGTTATAAAAATCTTTTGCTGAGCGAATACATAGGTGTATTATTCCCAGAATAATAAACAAACATGCAATGTCCGTCCGCCTTCCGCCGTATCACGTATACCGGCTTCATTTTCGGTCTAAAAAATTCGTTCTTTCGCACACAAGCTCCATTTGGGCCCTAGTCGTGTCCCGAAACTTTGCAGCCCGATCGGAATATACCCAGGAGTGTTATGAGTGAAAACGGGTAGGTATACAAATAGGTACTTTTTGTATTTTAGTAACATGAGCGTTTAAGGTATCGTTTTCCATGTTTTTTGGGACAAGAAGACCGAATATGAAGTCAATTTTGACCAAAGAGTGGAAAATTGAGGTTCTATCAATGGTTCTGCTCTCAAAATCGACTTTTCTATGAGGCAAAAACCTGGGAAATTGTCTGAAATCACCATCAATTTGTATAACAACACTAGAAAAAGTGTCAAAGGTGAATCAAGACAGTTAAATGGCACACCAGTGATCAAAGATAATTTGAGAAAAAAAAAGCTTACCTAATTTGTGTTTTGGGTCCAAAATTGGTGGAAAAAATCAGAAATAGCTAAGTATTTAAATTATTCCACACGAAAGAAATAATAAAGGACAGCCAACATGTCTGTAGGTGTGTCCAATAGAATAATAAACCCATGTGACAAGGACTTTGCAGCGTTTTTGGAATTTGCGCGCCCTGAAACTTGGAAGAAAGAAGATCACCTACCTGAAACTTGGAAGAAGATCACCTACAGCGGTGATCCACCGATGTAGGTGAGTGAAGGAATCTCGTCTAGGCGGCGGTGATCCACCGATGTAGGCGAGAGGAAGGGAGTTCACCTAGGCGGCGGTAATCCACCGATGTAGGTGAAGGAAGGTGCTTGTCTAGGCGGCGGATATCCACCGATGTAGACAAGAGGAAAAGGTAGGAGGTAAATTCCCAGAGCGGCGGATTCCACCAGGCATCTGGGAGGAGGAAGGTAGGAGAGAGAGAAGAGAGAGCTGGTTAGAGGAAGTGTCGAATGAAGCTAAAGCTCCAGGATCCAGGGTTATATAGGACTTGGAGGCCTCTCCCTCCAGCTCCCTGTTGGGAGCTGGTAGTGGGGCTCCAGGTTGTGTCCCCTGGATTCTGTTGCCTGTCTCCCCACTCAGATGTTTATTAGCGGAAGGTAAGTTTTACATACGAATATTGGTGAGAGCTTTAAGGTTGCTAGTGGAGTGTTCCCGGGAGGGACTCACGACAGAGGTCCCCCCAGATCGAACCAATGTTTGAGATAGCTGAAGGCTCAAGGTGACAGGGGCTGAGGGCTGCGGAAACAAGAGGGGAGCTGAAGGCGCAAGTTGACAGTAGCTGAAGGCTGAAGCAAACAATTGAATTGCTGAAGGCAGAAGTGTGACCGGTGGTGCCTTAATCCTAGGGTTTATATAAAGATAGCGTGACATAGAGTACATGGTAAGGAAGTAGTAAGTAAGTAGTAAACATAAGAAGTAGCAAGTAGGATGACAGTATGACAAAATTGGTGATGGGACAAGCAGTGGAGGAATATGTACAATGGTGATGAGGGTAACGATGGTGATGAGTAATGACAAAATTGATGAAGGGACAATTATTGGAGGAATATGTACAATGGTGATGAGGCTGATGATGATGATGAGTAGAGTAATATGTACAAAAATTTATAAGCTAGTTACATTGGTATTTACATGGTATTTACATTGGTATTTACATTGGTATTTACAATTTGTATTCACAGTTGTAGGGGAGACAGATTGGAGCGGGGTTGTGAAATCCGCCGTTCCCTGGGTGTGGGTTGTGTATGGTGAAGTGTAGTGAGTGTGTGGGTGGAGTGAAGTGTTAGATTGGAGTGTGTGGTAAGGTGTGGATGGTGCCCGCTGCGACGAGGTGGCCACGGCGGGGCTGTGAGGTTCGGTACAGTGTCTGTGGGATAATGAAACACAAGCACTGTCCCGAAATCTCAAGGCCCCGCCGTGATTGCTCAGAGCGGGGCGGGGGACTTGGCCGCCGGGACGCGGGGAGAGGGACGCTCCCGTCGTCTGTTGCGCCGCCCGGACCGTGTCGTCCCGGCGGGAGCTATTGCGGATATCCCCGGCGGAGGAGGGGGAAGAGGGGGTGTTGTGGTAGTGATGGGTGGGGGTGTGGGTGGTGGGCAATTTAAAATTGGGGGGTCGAAGATGGAAAATGGTGGGGCAGCAAGAGGGGTTTGAAATTTGGGGGGCGGGGGATCGTTTAAGACGGGGGAATTGAAATTTTGAAGGGGCGGTGGGGGTGGCATGAGGAGGGTGAGGCGAAATTCGTGGAGGAGGGGGGCCATGAGGGGGTCGATCGGGATGTAAGGAGGGTGTACCCCGGTGGCTTGTGCTGCGCGAAATTCGCGCAGTATGCGCCACTGGGGGTACTTCCACCGCCGGGGCCGGGGAGGTAAACCGGAAATCCTTCGCGGTAGAAATGTAAGCGATGGAGTTGGTCCGGGCGAAGGGGGTAGGGGGGAGAGCGGGTCCGGGACGTAAACGTCCCGGAGTATGGCCGCCATTTCCGGATCCGAATCGAAATCCGGAAACGGCGACGGGGGAGACTGTTGAGGTGGAGAGCGATGTTGCATGGCTAACAGACGGCGGGAGACTGATAGCTGATGTTGTTTGAGGGAGAACAGGGGCGGGTTTGCAGCGGGCGAAAGGGACGGTGTGGGGTTTCCCGTCCATTAGCAGGGTCGCGGTGGTTGGCGTTGTGCGGATGACTTGAAAGGGCCCGGCATAAAGGGGCTGAAAGGTTTTATGCATGCCGGGCTCTTTCAAGTACATGTGCGTGGAAGTGTAAAAGCGTTTGGGGTAAGTGGTGTCGTTTGTCGGTGTTGAGGTGTGTAACGGTTCCCTGTTAATGGACGGGGTGTTGTGTGGAGGGAAAATGTCGGCCGGTAAACGAATGGGGTCTCGGAAAGCGTGTTGTGCGGGACTTGTGTTGTCTGAAGGACGGGCGGAAGTGCGGAGGCTAAGTAAGACGTAGGGGAGGGTTTTGGTCCATGAGGGAGATGTGGCTGATGTGGAGATGGCTTGCTTGAGGACCGAGTGCCACCGCTCTATTTTCCCGTTGGATTGAGGGTGATAAGGAGTGGTGCGGATTTTCTGAATCCCGAGGGAACGGAGCAGGTCGGCAAAGTGGGCTGATTCAAACTGCCTCCCCTGATCGACCGTGAGTGTCCGCGGACAGCCGTAGCGGCTGATCCATTGAGTGAGGAAGGCCGCGGCGACGGCGTCCGCGGTAATGTGGGCGAGTGGGATACACTCAACCCAATTGGTCGCACGGTCGATCATGGTGAGGCAGTACCTCTTCCCCTCGGAGGGGGGAAGGGGGCCGACCAGATCCAAGTGGACATGTTCCCACGGGAGGGAGTCGGGGATGGGTTGAGGAGGTACATGGGGGTGAGCCGAGACCTTAAATTGCTGGCACTTCTGGCACCCTAGAACCCAGGTACGGATATCCGTGTTCATATGGGGCCAGAAGTACCGCGTTTTGATGAGATCCCGGCTCGCCCGAATGCCGGGATGATGGAGGGAGTGGTAATGGAGGAACAACTGCCTCCTCAGCTCCGGTGGGACGTACGGGCGCGGTGAATCGGCCGCTACGTCGTACCAGAGATCGAGGGGAGGCAGTTGTTCCAATTTGGAGGCGGAGATGAGGTTGGAAAGTGCGGGGTCGGAAGTAGGATTTTGGTGGTGTTTGAGGGTTTGTGGGGAAGGAAAGGGCAGTAACTCCGCCACCGGCGCAGGGGTGGGGCGGGAGAGGGCGTCGGCGACGCAGTTGTCGGCCCCCGGCAAATAACGAATATCGGACGTAAACTGTCCGATAAATTCGAGTTGCCGGAGGCGACGGGGGGAGGCTGATTTACGGTTTTGGAGGAGGGCGTGTGTGAGGGGCTTATGATCGGTGACGACAGAGAACTGCCTGCCCTCCACGAAGTCACGGAAGTGTTTGATGGCTTCGTGGATGGCGAGGAGTTCTCTGTCAAAGGTGGAGTAATTTTTTTGTGTTGGGGACAGAGTTTTAGAGAAGAAGCCGAGGGGTTGGGGGGTGGCGCCGGTGTGTTGGTGGAGTACTGCCCCGATGGCCCAGTCGGACGCATCCGTGGTGATGGAGAGGGGGGCATGGGGATCGGGGTGGGCCAATAGAGCGGCGTCTACTAGGTCCTGTTTGCATTTTTGAAAGGCGGTTGTGAGGGTGGGGGACCAGGAAATGGGGCGGTTATCGTTTTTCTTGGCCGGTTGTGGGATAGCGTGTATGAGTGGTTGTTGATGTTGTGCTGCGTGTTTGATGTGTCTACGATAAAAGTTCAACATACCCAGGAAACGGCGGAGTTCTGAGACAGTGCGGGGTGCGGCGACTTCCGTGACGCCGGCGGCTGTGGCGAGGTCGTGTACTGTGTCGGCGAGACGGAGTAGCGGCTCGTCCGGGCCGTCGAGGTGGCTGGCGAGCGCCATCTGGATGGGGTGGGGAAGGGCTCGCAGCCAGAAAGTCCGTGCGATGTCGGCCGTCACCACGTCGTGCAGCTGATGACGTAGGCGACGGTATAGATGGGAGGGCTTCAGATCGCCGAGATGTTGGGGTTGGGAGAGCGCTGCGACACGTGCGATCTTGGAAGGTTGGTATAAATTGACGAGGCGGATGCGGAGGTCGTCGTAGGCGGCCGTGGCGTCGGGGGAGATGTCTGATGTCTGCAGGAGGATCTCATACGGGAGTAGAGAGATGATGCGGGAGTAGCGGGTACGCTGGCTGCGGATGTTGGCGGCCGAAAACGCAGCGTCGACCTGGAAGAACCAGAGCGCGGGGTCGTGCGTGTAGAAGGGGGGCAGCGACAGCGGGAACGACGCCGAGGCCGTCGTGACGTCGGCGGCGGCGTGTGCGGCAGCTGCAGCGGCGGCGGCGTGTGCGGCAGCTGCAGCGGCGGCGGCAGCGGCGGCGGCGGATGCGGTAGAGCCGGGCGGCGAGAGGCTGGTGAAGGGGTTGTCGGTTGCGTCAGATGTCGCAGCGGTCGGCGGCTGCAGCAGGGACGGCCGGAGGAGCGGCGGTGACGGCGAGTTCGGGTCCATGGTTGAGGTGTCTGTAATCAAAATTCAATTTGGGTGAGTTCTTGAATTTAAAATTCGCAATTTGCGGCAGCGGATGTGTTAGTGGCGGAGAGTTGAGAGCTGTGTGAGCGGTTGCGGGTGGGCCAAAAATTTGCGAATTTATACTGACTGATTAAGGTGCATGTGAATTTAAAATGCGGGACACCGAACTAGACGGGGGCGACACATGAGGTGGTAAGAAGGGAGGAAGGGTAGAAGGTTGGATGAACGTCGGGTTCACCACTGTGATGAATTTAAATTCTTCATCACGGTGGCATGAAGGAGTAGATAGAGAAGAGCGAGGGAATTTCACCTAGGCGGCGGTAATCCACCGATGTAGGTGAGAGGAAGGGAGTTCACCTAGGCGGCGGTGATCCACCGATGTAGGTGAGTGAAGGAATCTCGTCTAGGCGGCGGTGATCCACCGATGTAGGCGAGAGGAAGGGAGTTCACCTAGGCGGCGGTGATCCACCGATGTAGGTGAAGGAAGGTGCTTGTCTAGGCGGCGGATATCCACCGATGTAGACAAGAGGAAAAGGTAGGAGGTAAATTCCCAGAGCGGCGGATTCCACCAGGCATCTGGGAGGAGGAAGGTAGGAGAGAGAGAAGAGAGAGCTGGTTAGAGGAAGTGTCGAATGAAGCTAAAGCTCCAGGATCCAGGGTTATATAGGACTTGGAGGCCTCTCCCTCCAGCTCCCTGTTGGGAGCTGGTAGTGGGGCTCCAGGTTGTGTCCCCTGGATTCTGTTGCCTGTCTCCCCACTCAGATGTTTATTAGCGGAAGGTAAGTTTTACATACGAATATTGGTGAGAGCTTTAAGGTTGCTAGTGGAGTGTTCCCGGGAGGGACTCACGACAGTGCCATTTAATCGTCTTGATCCATGTGTTGACACTTTTTCTCACTAGAAAAATATAATTGCATTTTTGGAATCTACGCACCTTGAAACGGAAAAGAAAAAATTTTGAGAGGTGTTATAAAAATCTTTTGCTGAGCGAATACATAGGTGTATTATTCCCAGAATAATAAACAAACATGCAATGTCCGTCCGCCTTCCGCCGTATCACGTATACCGGCTTCATTTTCGGTCTAAAAAATTCGTTCTTTCGCACACAAGCTCCATTTGGGCCCTAGTCGTGTCCCGAAACTTTGCAGCCCGATCGGAATATACCCAGGGGTGTTATGAGTGAAAACGGGTAGGTATACAAATAGGTACTTTTTGTATTTTAGTAACATGAGCGTTTAAGGTATCGTTTTCCATGTTTTTTGGGACAAGAAGACCGAATATGAAGTCAATTTTGACCAAAGAGTGGAAAATTGAGGTTCTATCAATGGTTCTGCTCTCAAAATCGACTTTTCTATGAGGCAAAAACCTGGGAAATTGTCTGAAATCACCATCAATTTGTATAACAACACTAGAAAAAGTGTCAAAGGTGAATCAAGACAGTTAAATGGCACACCAGTGATCAAAGATAATTTGAGAAAAAAAAAGCTTACCTAATTTGTGTTTTGGGTCCAAAATTGGTGGAAAAAATCAGAAATAGCTAAGTATTTAAATTATTCCACACGAAAGAAATAATAAAGGACAGCCAACATGTCTGTAGGTGTGTCCAATAGAATAATAAACCCATGTGACAAGGACTTTGCAGCGTTTTTGGAATTTGCGCGCCCTGAAACTTGGAAGAAAAAATTTTGAGGGGGTGTTATAAAAATTTTTTGCTGAGCGAATACATAGGTGTGTTATTCACAGAATAATAAACCAAAAACGCCCAAGTTCGTTCTCGCTCCAATTAGGGTGAACTCGTCCAAATAGGCTCAGCAGATTTTGTCGGAGGTTGAGGTAAAAACCCCTTCGGGGGTGACGGGTGGTCTGGCAAGAACATTCGTGGCCCCTCCTCAGACGGTAGGGGAGACATCCCGAGAAGAGAAGCCAATAAATAAAAGTAGGTAACATGTAACAGACAGGAGGCGAAGGGGATTTTTCGGAAATTGGGGTCGGAAGCCGGGAACCGAACAATAGGTGAAATCTGTTGCTGGAGATTTAGTTCGCGGAGACCGTTACGCAACGAAAATCGGACCAATTTGGACGTGATGGCAGGGGAAGGGATCCCGGAATCAGAAAAACCAATGAAATGTTGGTGTAGAAACTGTGGTAAATTCGGCGTGAATCGGAACGAAATTGATCGAGCGAAGATGGTTACCTGACGTTTTGATTTGTCCAATATTTAAATTTCAAAAACCAAACTCGTTGAAAATGAACGGCGCGACCAGAATGGAGAACATAGGGCGATTTCCTCTTTCGACGACTGGATCCCTTGGGGCCGGTTTCACCAAAGCAGTTTAAACCTCGTATCAATAAATCCTGGATTTAGATTTGATCTGCGGTTCAGAGCTTCGACAGTTTCACCAACGTTTTTGATCCGCGGTTTAGCCGAACTTGGGTTTAAGCCGAGATTGTTCAGTTTGCATCAGCATTGCTATCCCCAGAAACACCCATCTCCTACTGCAGATGACATGGAGGAGAGATGCTCATCCATGAGCATGGATCTGTGATATTTCTTCTATGGATACTTACGTTTTGTCCGCCATCCATTGCTGCGGAGACATTAAATGTTTAATGCAATACAGTAATGTACAAACAAGAAACGTCTCCGTCTTCTAAAGCAAAACTTAACCCATTCAACGAATGCTGCGACCTTTTTTCAAAATCCAACCAATTTTTTTTCTCGAAATATGAACCTTACAAATGCCCCAGAAGAACTTATTAACGCAGTGTGTAAGTTCCTACCGCATACTAAGAAGGTTTGTGTATTGGGTACGAGGAAATAAATTGCCATGATGGGTCCAATGGTGTTGCCTACCTGGTTTGTTGTAAAATTACAGTTATTACATATTTGTGGTCCTACTTCTGTTTGGAAAACTAGAAAGTTTGATATATCGAGCCCGACGCTCATCCCTTCCTTGGGAAGGCGGAACCTTGCGAAAAAGATCGCCATCATCCCATTTCTGGAAATGGTCGACCCCTTCGCGAATTATCCGCCGTCTTGGCATGGCCACTTCCAAAAGTTCATTGAAATCTTCATGGAAGGATGACTTGAATGAAACACTTGAATGAAACGATTCATCACACAAAATGTTTGATGAAAATTATGAGTATGAAGACACAAGACTCACAAAAAAGGTTTTAAAAATGGCGATGGCCTCGCTGAGAACCCGAGACAAACTGCAGATCAGAGGTTTAAACTACCTGAAAGGAGGTACTAACTTAAAGCGCCGATGGCGCCAGTTATTCCGAGATTAGGCGTTCGTGAAACTGTCTTTTAGCGAATTTTCAAAGAAAATGAAGCTATTGCAATGGCTTCGAAATTTAAATAATATAAATTTTTGGAAATTTTTTTCATAGAAATCCGTTTCAGACCATTCTAAAACGATTCCTGAAATTTAACACTTTTTTATATGTATATATATATTTATATATATATGTGTCACTCCAGACGATAACTCTCGATAGAATTGAGATAAACAGCTCAAATTTGCACAAAAAATCTATCTTGGCAATCGAAAGGCTAAGTTCGAAGATGGGCGAAATTGGCCTACTCTAAGGAGGGTTTTGGCGCATTTAAAGTGCGCAAAAATTACCCAAAAATCCCCAAAATGTTATTTTCCAACAAGTGACCCCTCATTTTAAAGGTTTTTGCACGCTGAACACGATGGTGGAATCGGATTTTAGATATCTTGATCCGTTCTCAAATTAGAGCATTTAAAGTGTGCAAAAATTACCCAAAAATCCCCAAAATGTTATTTTCTAACAAGTGACCCCTCATTTTAAAGGTTTTTGCACGCTGACCACGATGGTGAAATCGGATTTTAGGTATCTAAATCCGTTCTTAAATTAGAGCATTTAAAGTGCGCAAAAATTACCCAAAACTAGGATAATCTTTAAACTCTTACCCCCCCCCCCCCCCCCCCCACCCCCTTAGAGTGGTCAGATTGAAAAATGTGAGAAGTATTAATTGAAGACGAGAGTTCGAAGCAAAAAAGGGGGAGGCAAACGATTAGTACAACTCCTTGAATTTCCCATTTGACATATAATTGTATTATTGATATATAATTGACATACAATTGACACAATTGACATATAATAAAACAAAAAATTCAAAACCATAGCCATTAATTCGAATATTTCTTTGAAAATTCGCTCATTAAGTCATGCTGCATGACTGGTTTTTTCTCAGGTCCGATGGTTCAAACCTCCACCGAGATTAATCTCTCGCATTGGTGAAACTGGCCCTAAGAGCGCTTTCCAAAAAGCTGTAGTAGCCGTGCATTTTGTTTTCAGTTTGGTTGAATGGTAGTTTTCCTGGCATTCCAGCTGAATGAATCATTGAAAAGAACATAAATTTTCTGTGCAGTGTTGCACACCGCTTAATTGTCAAACTAATCAGTAAGACAAAAACGCAATACAGTAAAACAAATGATATAATACATAAGCAATAGATATCTAGTGTACTGGATTCAGTAACAGGAGTATATGTAGGAATGCGATAAATATAGCATTTCTTAGCCAAATTCAACCTTTTGCAAACCAAATTCGATTTCTTCCATTTCAAATTCAACTTTTTCCATTTCAAATTCAAGTTTTTCAAATTCAAGTTCAACAAAAGTGAGTGGTTTAGGTGATTATACCGACTTCAGAAAAAAATGTAAATTTTTTATAAACTGAATTTATTGTGAACCCCATTATCAACTGTTTGTTGCATTATTTAAGGCTTAAATTGAATAACAGTATAGTGGTTCAGTGCAGGTACTAGGTACAAAGAAATACCGTACAGTGCCGCTGGAGGCATTGCCATTTTTAAGAACTGAATTGAATGAAAATGTGATTCTTCTGACATGTTTGATTTATTTTTGATCATTGATAGTACCATTTAGTTGTCTTGATTCACCTGTTGGTACTACTTCTAGTGTCATCATACAAATGCATGGTGATTTCAGACTATTTCCCAGGTTTTTGACTAATAAAAAATGAATTTCGGGAGCTTAACCTTCGTTACAACCTCATTTCTCTACTCTTCGGTCAAAATCAACCTAATTGTGATGAATTTAAATTTATCATCACGGTGGCGTGAAGGAGTGAATAGATGAGAGCGAGGGAATTTCACCTAGGCGGCGGTAATCCACCGATGTAGGTGAGAGGAAGGAAGTTCACCTAGGCGGCGGTAATCCACCGATGTAGGTGAGAGGAAGGAAGTTCACCTAGGCGGCGGTAATCCACCGATGTAGGTGAGTGGAAGGAATCTCGTCTAGGCGGCGGTAATCCACCGATGTAGGCGAGAGGAAGGAAATTCACCTAGGCGGCGGTAATCCACCGATGTAGGTGAAGGAAGGAAGGTGCTTGTCTAGGCGGCGGATATCCACCGATGTAGACAAGAGGAGAAGGTAGGAGGTGAATTCCCAGAGCGGCGGATACCACCAGGCATCTGGGAGGAGGAAGGTAGAGAGAGAAGAGAGAGCTGGTTAGAGGAAGTGTCGAATGAAGCTAAAGCTCCAGGATCCGGGGTTATATAGGACTTGGAGTCCTCTCCCTCCAGCTCCCTGTTGGGAGCTGGTAGTGGGGCACCAGGTTGTGTCCCCCGGATTCTGTCGCCTGTCTCCCCACTCAGATGTTTATTAACGGAAGGTAATTTTTACATAGGAATATTGGTGAGAGCTTTAAGGTTGTTAGTGGAGTGTTCCCGGGAGGGACTCACGACAGAGGTCCCCCCAGTTCGAACCAATGTTTGAGGTAGCTGAAGGCTCAAGTTGACAGTGGCTGAGGGCTGCGGAAACAAAAAGGGGAGCTGAAGGCGCAAGGATACAGGAGCTGAAGGCTGAAACAAACAATTGCAGTGCTGAAGGCAGAAGAGTGACCGGAGGTGTCTTAAAACTAGGGTGATATACAGGTAGTAGGATAAGTAGGCATAAGTAGACATAAGTAGACATAAGTAGACATAAGTAGACATAAGTAGAAATAAGTAGATATAAGTAGACGTAAGTAGATGTAAGTAGATGTAAGTAGACGAAATTTGATGATGGGAAACATATGTACAAGGAGGGTGTGATGCAAAATTTGATGAAGTGACAATATTTACAAAGGTGATGAGGTTGATGATGATGATAAGAGGAGTGATAGTTAGATAGTATTCTGATAGTTAGATAGTAGTTAGATAGTTAGATATTTGCAAGGTATTTACAGGTAGTATTTACAGGTATGTACAGGTATTTACAATTTTTAGGTACGGGTTCAGGGGAGACAGAATTGAGCGGGGTTGCGAGATCCGCCGTTCCCTGGGTGTGGGATGTGTGTGGTGAAGTGTATTGAGTGTGTGGGTGTAGTGAAAAGGTGGGTGTAGTGTGTGGTTGGATGTGGATGATGCCCGCTGCGACGAAGTGGCCACGGCGGGGCTGTGAGGTTCGGTACAGTGTCTGTGGGATAATGGAACACAAACACTGTCCCGAAATCTCAAGGCCCCGCCGTGATTTCTCAGAGCGGGGCGGGGGACTTGGCCGCCGTGACGCGGGGCGAGGGACGCTCCCGTCGTCTGTTGCGCCGCCCGGACCGTTTTGTCCCGGCGGAGGCTATTGCGGATATCCCCGGCGGTGGTGGGGGAAGAGGGGGTGTTGTGGGTTTGGTGGGTTGGGGTGTTGGTGGGGCTGAATCTAAAATTGGGGGGTCGAAAATTGAAAAAGGTGGAGGAGCAAGAGGGGGTTGAAATTTGGGGGGCGGGGGTTCGTTGAGGACGGGGGTTTTGATGGTTGGAAGGGGCGGTGGGGGTGGCATAAGTAGGGTGAGTTGAAGTTGGTGGAGGAGCGGGTCCATAAGGGGGTCGGACGGGACGTAGGGGGGGTGTACCCCGGTGGCTTGCGCTGCGCGAAATTCGCGCAGTATGCGCCACTGGGGGTACTTCCACCGCCGGGGCCGGGGAGGAAGTCCGGAAATCCTTCGCGGGAAAAACTGAAGCGATGATGTTGGTCCGGGCGAAGGGGGTAGGGGGGAGAGCGGGTCCGGGACGTACACGTCCCGGAGTATCGCCGCCATTTCCGGATCCGAATCGAAATCCGGAAACGGCGACGGGGGAGACAGTTGTGGTGGAGAGAGGTGTTGCATGGCAAACAGACGGCGGGAGACTGATAGTGGATGTTGGTTGAGGGAGAACAGGGGCGGGCTTGCAGCGGGCGAAAGGGACGGTGTGGGGTTTCCCGTCCATTAGCAGGGTCGCGGTGGTTGGTGTTGTGCGGATGACTTGAAAGGGCCCGGCATAAAGGGGCTGAAAGGTTTTATGCATGCCGGGCTCTTTCAAGTACATATGCGTGGAAGTGTAAAAGCGTTTTGGGTAAGTGGTGTCGTTTGTCGGTGTTGAGGTGTGTAACGGTTCCCTGTTAATGGACGGGGTGTTGTGTGGAGGGAAAATGTCGGCCGGTAAACGAATGGGGTCTCCGAATGCGTGTTGTGCGGGACTTGTGTTGTCTGAAGGACGGGCGGAAGTGCGGAGGCTAAGTAGAACGTAGGGGAGGGTTTTGGTCCATGAAGGGGAGGTGGCTGATGTGGAGATGGCTTGCTTGAGGACCGAGTGCCACCGCTCTATTTTCCCGTTGGATTGAGGGTGATAAGGAGTGGTGCGAATTTTCTGAATCCCGAGGGAACGGAGCAGGTCGGCAAAGTGGGCTGATTCAAATTGCCTCCCCTGATCGACCGTGAGTGTCCGCGGACAGCCGTAGCGGCTGATCCATTGATTGAGGAAGGCCGCGGCGACGGCGTCCGCGGTAATGTGGGCGAGTGGGATACACTCTACCCAATTTGTCGCACGGTCGATCATGGTGAGGCAATACCTCTTCCCCTCGGAGGGGGGAAGAGGGCCGACCAGATCCAAGTGGACGTGTTCCCACGGGAGAGAATCGGGGATAGGTTGAGGAGGTACATGGGGGTGAGCCGAGACCTTGAATTGCTGGCACTTCTGGCACCCCAGAACCCAGGTACGTATATCCGTGTTCATATGGGGCCAGAAGTACCGCGTCTTGATGAGGTCCCGGCTCGCCCGAATGCCGGGATGATGGAGGGAGTGGTAATGTAGGAACAACTGCCTCCTCAGCTCCGGTGGGACGTACGGGCGCGGTGTATCGGCCGATACGTCGCACCAGAGATCGAGGGGAGGCAGCTGTTCCAATTTTGAGGCGGAGATGAGATTTGAAAGTGCGGGATCGGAAGTAGGAGTTTGGTGGTTTTTGAGGGTTTGCGGGGAAGGGAAGGGCAGTAACTCCGCCACCGGCGCAGGGGTGGGGCGGGAGAGCGCGTCGGCGACGCAGTTGTCGGCCCCCGGCAAATAACGAATATCGGACGTGAACTGTCCGATAAATTCGAGTTGCCGGAGGCGACGGGGGGAGGCTGATTTCCGGTTTTGGAGGAGGGCGTGGGTGAGGGGCTTGTGGTCGGTGATGACAGAGAACTGCCTGCCCTCCACGAAGTCACGGAAGTGTTTGATGGCTTCGTGGATGGCGAGGAGTTCTCTGTCAAAGGTGGAGTAATTTTTTTGTGTGGGGGACAGAGTTTTAGAGAAAAAGCCGAGAGGTTGGGGGGTGGCGCCGGTGTGTTGGTGGAGTACTGCCCCGATGGCCCAGTCGGACGCATCCGTGGTGATGGAGAGGGGGGCATGGGGATCGGGATGGGCCAATAGAGCGGCGTCTACTAGGTCCTGTTTGCATTGTTGAAAGGCGGTTGTGAGGGTGGGGGTCCAGGAAATGGGGCGTTTATCGTTTTTCTTTGCCGGTTGTGGGATAGCGTGTATGAGTGGTTGTTGATGTTGTGCTGCGTGTTTGATGTGTCTACGATAAAAGTTCAACATACCCAGGAAACGGCGGAGTTCTGAGACAGTGTTGGGTTGTGGGAAATCGGTGAGGGTGTGCACTTTGTCCGGTAGGGGTTTTATTCCTTCGGACGAAACCTGGTGGCCGAGGCAGCGGACGGAGGGTTGGGCGAGGACACATTTCGGAGCGTTTATGGTGAGGCCCTCGGCGGCGAAGATGTCAAGAACCTGTTTCAGGTGTGCGAGGTGTTCCTTTGGGTCCCGGGAAGCGATCAGTACGTCGTCCAAAAAACAGAATACGAAGGGTAGGCCTCGTAGAATGTTGTCCATGTAACGCTGCCATGTTTGGGCAGCGTTACGGAGGCCGAAACCCATTTTGATATACTCGAACAGGCCGAAAGGGGTGATGATAGCTGTTTTAGGAACGTCAGGGGGGTAGATGTGAATGTGATGGAAGGCACGAGAGATGTCGAGTGTAGAAAAGATGGTTGTGTTGTGGAGGTGGGAAGAGAAGTCCCGGAGATGCGGGACGTTGTAGAGATCTGGGGTTGTTCGGGCATTGAGGCGGCGGTAGTCACCGCAGGGGCGGATATCCCCGTTAGGCTTCTGCACAATATGTAGTGGAGAAGCCCACGGGGATTTGGAGGGACGGATAATGCCTTCCTTGATGAGATTATCAAAGTGTTTGCGGGCCTGTGAGAGTTGGAGGGGGTGGAGGCGTCGTGCTTTTGCGGATATTGGGGGGCCAGAGGTTTCAATGTAGTGCTGGGTCTGTGAGATGTGAGCTGAGGGGCGGCGCTGGGGTTTGTAGTGTAGGAGGAGTTGTTCAAACTGGGATGGGGGACGATCCACCGCATGAATGAACCCGGGGATGGGTTTCTGGGTGGAGGGGTCGAGCAGGCGCGCGTTACGGACGTCTACCTGGAGGCCGAAATATGCGAGGAAGTCGGCCCCCAGGATAGCTTTCTCCACGTCCGCCACGGTAAATTCCCACTCGTACGCGAGCCCGCTCATATGGATTGATGAGCGGTACGTCCCGTACGAGGGGATGGTGGTACCGTTGGCGGCGTAGAGGAGTTGCCGGTAACAACGCGCCTGTCGCCGGAGAATATTATTCGGGAATATGGAGAGCGCCGCCCCTGTGTCGACGAGGAACGGGACGTGCGTTTTCGAGCATTTTAGGAACAGGCGTTGGTGAGCTGGGGCGGAGTGTGGTAAAATTGCTGAGGTGTTGGGGTCTGTCGGAGGGGGGGGCTTGGTTCGTCCGAGGTGATGGGCGGGTGCGATGGCGGTGGTTGGTCCTCCGCGAAGGAGACGCGGGGCGTTTTTTTGCCGTTCCGGGGAGGGGGAACGGTAGCGGCGGCGCGAGTGGCGGCCGGAGGGGTGGTTGTCTTGGGGGCGGGGTTGGAGGGGCCGTTCCGTGGTGGGGGAACGGTAGCGGCGGCGCTAGTGGCGGCCGGAAGGGTGGCTGCCCTGGAGGCGGGCTTGGAGGGGCCGTTCCGGGGTGGGGGAACGGTAGCGGTGGCGCTAGTGGCGGCCGGAGGGTTGGTTGCCCTGGAGGCGGGCTTGGAGGGGTCGTTCCGGGGTGGGGGAACGGTAGCGGCGGCGCTAGTGGCGGCCGGAAGGTTGGCTGCCCTGGAGGCGGGCTTGGAGGGGCTGACTCGGGGTGGGGTGTCAGTTGATGGAGAGGTGCTGTGTTTTGCGGCGTCGTCAGATGCGGCCGGGAGGTTGGCAGCCGTGGCGGCGGCGTAGGAGGGGTAGCGAGGCTCGGTAGAGGTGGTGTGAATGCGGGCGGGGAGGGGTTGGTGGTGGTCCCCCCCGTGTTGGCGAGGAGGGGGGCCCGCCGGATTTACCGGCGGGCGTCCGCGTTTCCCTGCTTGGAGGAGTAGGAGCAGGGGGGCTGGCATTTGCGGGCCTCCCCACCGAAGTTCACGTGGTAGAAACATCGGTGGGGGGGGTCCGCTGGGAGGTAGGTCCTGGTGGGGCGCGCGGAGTTGGAGGGGGCTGTCGTGTTTGGGGACCTCCCTCTTCGTTGCTGGGTGGGGGAGATGGTGCGGCGGTCGGCCGAGCGCTGGCGTCGGTGGTCGGAGGAGGGGGTTGGCCGGCGATCGACGGAGAGGGAGCGGCGCCGGTGGAGGGAGGGGGGCCGGCGGCGCTCTTGAGACGGTGAACGGTCCCTGCGCGGGGTGGGGGTGCGGGGTGCGGCGACTTCCGTGACGCTGGCGGCCGCGGCGAGGTCGTGAACCGTGTCGGCTAGACGGAGCAGCGGCTCGTCCGGTCCGTCGAGGTGGCTGGCGAGCGCCATCTGGATGGGGTGGGGGAGGGCTCGCAGCCAGAAAGTTCGGGCGATGTCGGCCGTCACGACGTCGTGTAGCTGGTGACGTAGGCGACGGTATAGGTGGGAGGGCTTCAAATCGCCGAGATGTTGGGGCTGGGAGAGCGCTGCGACACGTGCGATCTTGGAGGGTTGGTATAAGCTGATGAGGCGTGCGCGGAGGTCGTCGTAGGCGGCCGTGGCGTCGGGGGAGATGTCTGACGTCTGCAGGAGGATCTCATATGGTAGTAGCGAGATAATGCGGGAGTAGCGGGTACGCTGGCTGCGGATGTTGGCGGCAGAAAACGCAGCGTCGACCTGGAAGAACCAGAGTGCGGGGTCGTGCGTGTAGAAGGGGGGTGGCGACAGCGGGAATGACGCCGAGGCCGTCGTGACGTCGGCGGCGGCGTGTGCGGCAGCTGCAGCGGCGGCGGCAGCGGCGGCGGCGGATGCGGTGGAGCCGGGTGGTGAGAGGCTGGTGAAGGGGTTGTCGGTTGCGTCAGAAGCCGCAGTGGTCGGCGGCTGCAGCAGGGACGGCCGTAGGAGCGGCGGCGATGGCGAGTTCGGGTCCATGGTGGAGGTGTCTGTGAACAAAATTCAATTTGAGTGTTTGAATTTGAAAATTCGCAATTTGCGGCAGCGGATGTGGTTGCGGCGGAGAGTTGAGAGCTGTGTGAGCGGTTGCGGGTGGGCCAAAAAATCGCGAATTTATACTGACTATTTTAAATGTGAATTTAAAATTCGGGACACCGAACTAGACTGGGGCGACACATGAGGTGGTAGGAAGGGTAGATAGAAGGTTGGATGAACGTCGGGTTCACCACTGTGATGAATTTAAATTTATCATCACGGTGGCGTGAAGGAGTGAATAGATGAGAGCGAGGGAATTTCACCTAGGCGGCGGTAATCCACCGATGTAGGTGAGAGGAAGGAAGTTCACCTAGGCGGCGGTAATCCACCGATGTAGGTGAGTGGAAGGAATCTCGTCTAGGCGGCGGTAATCCACCGATGTAGGCGAGAGGAAGGAAATTCACCTAGGCGGCGGTAATCCACCGATGTAGGTGAAGGAAGGAAGGTGCTTGTCTAGGCGGCGGATATCCACCGATGTAGACAAGAGGAGAAGGTAGGAGGTGAATTCCCAGAGCGGCGGATACCACCAGGCATCTGGGAGGAGGAAGGTAGAGAGAGAAGAGAGAGCTGGTTAGAGGAAGTGTCGAATGAAGCTAAAGCTCCAGGATCCGGGGTTATATAGGACTTGGAGTCCTCTCCCTCCAGCTCCCTGTTGGGAGCTGGTAGTGGGGCACCAGGTTGTGTCCCCCGGATTCTGTCGCCTGTCTCCCCACTCAGATGTTTATTAACGGAAGGTAATTTTTACATAGGAATATTGGTGAGAGCTTTAAGGTTGTTAGTGGAGTGTTCCCGGGAGGGACTCACGACACTAATATCCGGCTTCTCGCCCTAGCAAACATGGAAAACGATACCTCACAAGTTCATGTTCACTAAAACCTCAAAAATCACTCGAAAACCCGTATTTTTACACCCATTTTTCACCCATAACACCCCAGTGTGTATGCCGATCGGGCTGCCGTGTTTCGGAGCACAACTAGGACCCAAAAGGGGAACCCAAACGGTGTGCGGAAGAACGACGATTTTAGACAAAAATTTAACGTAAATCTAAGGTTGAAACTTCGTTAGAACCTCAATTGTCCACTCTGGTCAAAATCGACTTCATATGCGGTCTTCTCGTCCCAAAAACATGGAAAACGGTACCTCACAAGCTCATCTTACTAACATGTTACTAAAACACAAAAAGTACCTATTTCTATACCCATTTTCACTCATAACCCCTGGGTATATTCCGATCGGGCTCCAAAGTTTCTGGACACAACTAGGGCCCAAATGGAGCATTTCTGCGAAAGAGCGAATTTTTTAGACCGAAAATGAATCCTGTATGTGTGATACGGCAGACGGCGGACAGACATTGCATTTTTGGAATCTACGCACCTTGAAACGGAAAATAAAAAAATTTTGAGGGGGTGTTATAACAATTTTTCGCTGAGCGATTACGGGAACCTGGTCATCCCAACTGCATATTTCAACTTCCGTCATCATCAGACCCGGGAGAATAGAATTCCCAATAAGACACACGGAGAAGGTATTCAAGAAGGAGTCATTGTCACGGTGAAGGTTTATCGAAGGAGCCGCTCCGGAAGAAAATACGAAATCAACAGGGTGGCGAATTGAGAGGGCAGTCAACTGTGCGGGGCAGCTGCTACTGCTGATTGGGGGGTGGCGGTACCAGCTGGCCCAAGGTGAACGGACACAAGAAATATACGTAGGTGATATCGGCAACAAGAGATCCTTATCGACACATGATATCCCTTGAGTTGGCTACCTGATATTAACAGTAAAGTCGATTGGGCATAAGCATAGAGGATAATGATTGAAGAGCTTATCTTCCTTTCATTACAATAGGGAATTTTCGTCAAATTTTGTTTAAAAAAAATATTCAGAACAGAATAATAGGTATGTATTTAAATTATTTGTATTTAAGGTTTTCGTTCTGTTGTAAAAACGCTGCAAATCCCTGCACAACGGTTTATTATTTTGTGCAGAATACCCTTCTGTTACAGATCACAGGTCTCCGTATAGATAACCCTTCTATATAACATATGTACTATTATACACATATTATGTAGATCGCAGACCCTCCGTAGGTTAGTACCTAACCCCGTACTCGTTACTAGGTACCTACCTAAACCGTTGTGTAATAATTTACCTGTATAGGTTCCCCTTCTACGGAGATAGAATAATGAACCCCTGTGTAATAATTTGCCCATCAATGCCCATCAAGTACCTATCAACAAAATCCAGCCCCTTCTTGGTAGATGAGCCGTTGTGTAATAATTTACCGTTATGTTATCATTTACCGTTGTGTAATAATTTGCCGTTGTGTAATAATTTGCCACTGTGTAATAATTTACCCAACAATAATACTTCAACGGTTGTTCAAGTTGCAAAAGTACCTATCAACAAAATCCAGCCCCTTCTGGGTAGATGAGCCGTTGTGTAATAATTTACCGTGGTGTAATAATTTACCGTTGTGTAATAATTCACCGTTGTGTAATAATTTGCCATTGTTTAATAATTTACCCATCAATAATACTTCAACGTTTGCTCAAGTTTCAGAAGTACCTACCTACCAACTAAATCCAATAGTCCATCACTTGTCAAATGAAATAATATTGCAGAACAAACAACTCGACTTCATACAGCCATCCTTGATTAGAATCAGGTGCTCCCTAGTGATGATATCCGGGCCGGATTAAATACCGTTTGATTCACGATCGTGTTGAAAACCTTTTTGGTGCTCACGAACGGCTGGACGTACGATGCTCCGGGTGGTCTCAAAAAATTGTTTACCTCAAGACAAATTTAATAACGTAAAAAAAACCATACCCTTCTATCGTAAGTTTCCGAGCTACGGCGTTCTGAAAATTTCAACCCCTATTTTGAACCCCTTAGACTGACAGTAACGTCGAGCTTCGAGGACCCACTAGACCCCGAACGGAACCGAAAACCCGAATTTCATCAATTTTGTTTCATGGTAGCTAAGAAAAGTGGCCCGTACGGCGTACGGCGGACAGACAGAAATATTTTTATTGCAGTTTTGGATTCTACATACCTTGAAACGTCGTAAACCATCAAATTTTGTGGGGGGATAAGAATTTTTTTTCTGGCTCGATTCCAATGGTTCATTATTGAAAATAATAAACCAAAAACTTGGAAAAATGGTAAGTAACTTTGAATCACCCTCATTTAAAAAATAAGTTATTTTTTAGATGAGGGTGATTCAAAGTAGAAATGCGGCAAAAAATGGAGTATGAGGTCTATCAAGCGAGGCGGTAGCCGAGCGATGCCAAGCATGAACCCGCGCCCGGCTGCCCCCGAGCCTAATATAACTGAGCGAAGAATCGGGCCAACTTTGGCCCCCTCCCGGGCCTTCCCCGTTATTTCTATATTTTATTCGCGCGTATATATTTTGTGGGGCAAACACCCTGAGTCGCCTGACACCAAATTCGAAGCGGTAGGTGTTTCGAAAACCTGCGAAAAATAGGGCTCAAAATACGTGTTTGGTGACTTTCTTCCCATTTTGGTTTATTATTTTCAATAATGAACCATTGGAATCGAGCATGAAAAAAAAAATTCTTACCCCCCCTCAAAATTTGATGGTTTACGTTTCAAGGTATGTAGAATCCAAAACTGCAATAAAAATATTTCTGTCTGTCCGCCGTACGCCGTACGCCGTACGCCGTACGCCGTACGGGCCACTTTTCTTAGTTACCATGAATCAAAATTGATGAAATTCGGGTTATAGGTTCCGTTCGGCGTCTAGTTGGTCCTCGAAGCTCGACGTTACTGTGAGTCATCTCTAAGGGGTTCAAAATAGGGGTTGAAATTTTCAAAACGCCTATACCATTTTTTTACGTAAATATTTTTACGGTTTTAAATAATTCTTGAACTTGCGAGTTTTTTAAGACCATCCGGAGCATCGTACGTCCAGCCGTTCGTTCACAGTAAGGCCCCGAAGTTTGCACCGACAGGCATTTTCGACTCCAGTGTGAATGAAATTGTATACAATTCAAACCAATTCTCGTAACCAGAGACGCGCCCACAATAGGAATTTGTGAATACGGCCAATCATTGGTAGGGATCACCTGATTATATTGGCGGAGTATGAAGTCGAGTTGGTTGTTCTGTGATATTATTTAATTTGAAAAATGATGGCTCTTTTGGAGTTTGTTGGTAGGTAGTGAAACTTGAACAAACGTTGAAGTATTATTGATGGGTAAATTATTACTACGGTAAATCATTACTCAACGGTAAATTATTACACAACGGTTCATTATACCATCTACGTAGAATGGGCTGGAGTTTGTTGGTAGGTACTTTTGCAACTTTTTTCACTCCTCATCAACGATTTCTTTTCAGAACTTCATTATGTGTGTTTCTTTTTGTTAGGTACTGTTTGTCATCGGCAGAATTATTTTAGCAACATTTAACTCGTGATTTAGGTAGGTACCTAGTAACGAGTATTTTTTTTTCCACCCATTCTTTGTCACGCCACTTCAACCCTTTTACCTCGACCGATGTTTATGAAATTTGGTATGTAGATCAGGTTTGGCGTGGTGAAGTACCTTTTGGGAGTTGTAACCGTTTTCCACAAGCAAAGGGGGGGTTCCGGGGGAGGGGGGCTTGTTTGTTCCACCCATTCTTTGTCACGCCACTTATATACCCTCTTCCCTAGACCGATCTTTATGAAATTTAGTACCGATCCAAAGCATGTTAATGCGTGAAGTGATTTTGGGTGTTTCCATTAAAACGAAAATTAAAAACTGTAACGCCGAAGTGACATGGCGAATAACGGGAGGTCTACCCTTTCCAATATGAAGTGTCAAGCATTTTTAGCATTGCTTGTGTGAGAATATCGTCGTTGCACCACATTGATTCAGGCTTCGGATCAGATATTGTTGCACCACATTCATTCAGGCTTCGGATATTGTTGCGCCACATTGAGCCACATTGATTTCAGCTTCGAAACTTACTTGCGACCTTTCAAAATTTGTGATATCTCCTTAAAAAACGCTGCAAATCCCTGCACAACGGTTTATTATTTTGTATAGAATACCCTTCCGTTACAGATCACAGCTCTATGTATAGATAATCCGTCTATATAATTTATGATATGTACTACTCTATACATATAATGTAGATCGCAGACCCTCCGTAGGTTAGTACCTAACCCCGTACACGTTACTAGGTACCTACCTAAATCACGAGTTAAATGTTGCTAAAATAATTCTGCCGATGACAAACAGTAGCTAACAAAAAGAAACACACATAATGAAGTTCTGAAAAGAAATTGTTGATGAGGAGTGAAAAAAGTTGCAAAAGTACCTACCAACAAACTCCAGCCCCTTCTACGTAGATGGTATAATGAACCGTTGTGTAATAATTTACCGTTGAGTAATGATTTACCGTAGTAATAATTTACCCATCAATAATACTTCAACGTTTGTTCAAGTTTCACTACCTACCAACAAACTCCAACAGAGCCATTATTTTTCAAATGAAATAATATCACAGAACAACCAACTCGACTTCATACTCCGCCAATATAATCAGGTGATCCCTACCAATGATTGGCCGTATTCACAAATTCCTATTGTGGGCGCGTCTCTGGTTACGAGATTTGGTTTGAATTGTATACAATTTCATTCACACTGGAGTCGAAAATGCCTGTCGGTGCAAACTTCGGGGCCTTACTGTGAACGAACGGCTGGACGTACGACGCTCCGGATGGTCTTAAAAAACTCACAAGTTCAAGAACTATTTAAAACCGTAAAAATATTCACGTAAAAAAATGGTATAGGCGTTTTGAAAATGTCAACCCCTATTTTGAACCCCTTAGAGATGACTCACAGTAACGTCGAGCTTCGAGGACCAACTAGACAGCGAACGGAACCTATAACCCGAATTTCATCAATTTTCTTTCATGGTAACTAAGAAAAGTGGCCCGTACGGCGTACGGCGTACGGCGTACGGCGGACAGACAGAAATATTTTTATTGCAGTTTTGGATTCTACATACCTTGAAACGTAAACCATCAAATTTTGAGGGGGGGTAAGAATTTTTTTTTTCATGCTCGATTCCAATGGTTCATTATTGAAAATAATAAACCAAAAACACTCCCTGTAAAAACTCGGCGCTCCGCGCCTCGCCCCTACTTTGAGCCTTTGGCTAACATCACAATTCATGAATAATGTTTTTGCGTCCCGTTTCCCCTTTTCCTTATCCCTTTTCTTCGTCTGTATGAAAAATATTAAAAAATGTGTGGAAAATTTATTAGTTTTTTTTATTTCCTTAATGTGACGAAGTAATAGACAACAGAGGCTTATGATAACTAAAGTAACTAACATAATTGGCCATGTCAATTTTATCCACGTGCCGAGTGAACACAGCGTCGATGCACGATCCACCGCGCGTGGTTGAGAGCGATGGATCAGTCTTGAGCTGCAGTTCGAATAAGTAAATTGCAATATTACAATATAAAGTTGTTATTTTTGCTCACGTTGACAAGCTGTGGAGCAGAAGTGTGAATATAAGTTATAATATAAGTAAATTGCAATATTACAATATAAAGTTGTTATTTTTGTTCACTTTTTTGTCCACCCAGGTTAGTAGGTACTTCCTCTGAATCCTCTGGCCATGGTTCTGCTGGTGGGTCTTTAGACTTCTTCCGTTTGCGCGATGCGTGCTTGATGGTCGGACCGTCAGACATTTCGCAACTACCTATCGAGAATGTTGCTCATCTTTATCACATTCCTCTTTGTGCTCATCTTTATCACATTCCTCTTTGTGCTCATCTTTATCACATTCCTCTTTGTGCTCATCTTTATCACATTCCTCTTTGTGCTCATCTTTATCACATTCCTCTTTGTGCTCATCTTTATCACATTCCTCTTTGTGCTCATCTTTATCACATTCCTCTTTGTGCTCATCTTTATCACATTCCTCTTTGTGCTCATCTTTATCACATTCCTCTTTGTGCTCATCTTTATCACATTCCTCTTTGTGCTCATCTTTATCACATTCCTCTTTGTGCTCATCTTTATCACATTCCTCTTTGTGCGCATCTTTATCACATTCCTCTTTGTGCTCATCTTTATCACATTCCTCTTTGTGCTCACCTTCGTGACATAATTTCGTGACATAAACTTCGTGACATAAACTTCGTGACACTTTTCGACTCTGGTATCCAGGTTGTGCCAAGCACTGTGCCTAATAATCTTCCGTCCACATCCGACAGTTCATTTTCGACGTTAATTTTGAGACTTTAGGAAGTGTGCTGCTTGGCCGGTCTAGTTACTGATCTATTCAGTTCCTACACGAACGATTCGAAGCCATCAAAATTAATGATTCAAATTCTACGTGCCTACTAATCTTCCGTCTACGACATATCAGGCCATCATTAATTTTGATGGCTTCGAATCGTTCGTGTAGGAACTGAATAGATCAGTAACTAGACCGGCCAAGCAGCACACTTCCTAAAGATTAACTCACTCCTCACCCTGTTAGCTAAGTCTAGTCTATACCTCAAAATTAACGTCGAAAATGAACTGTCGGATGTGGACGGAAGATTATTAGGCACAGTGCTTGGCACAACCTGGATATCACACCTTTTGTAGCTTGGCATCTTTTTTTACAGGGAGTGTTTTTTTAGGAGATTTTGACATCTGATTGGCTGATAGCCCAAGGAGGCGGAGCAATGGCCTTCTCCTCAGTTTGATTTTGCGTTAAATTAATTTATAAATTTGCGGTTCCCTCCATCCATCCATTGCGGTTCTGTTCATCGTTAAACGTTATGCACCTGCGCTCTACGCGGGATTTGAGTTGACCTGACGCGTTATTCCTAACGGGAACTCATACATTCAAATTTCAAACTCGTTTTCTGCCCAGGTTTTCCCACATAAATACCTCATTAGGCGGCCAACAAGTGTTTATTTCAGTTATGAAACAGAATTAGACAAAAAAGTGAGAATTTGTAACACACGACATTGCCCATTGTAAAGAAATATAAGGTACTTAGACGTTATACCCACCCCTCCCGCCCATGCTCCCATAAATGAATCTGCGCGAAGTTGATTGATGTCAATTCAAAGTCCAATTGTATTTATGTGAAAAGTAAAATTTTTTCCTAGGTAATTTTCGATCCTTCCAACCACGTACACTTTCGCATGAGCACTTCGGTTCGAACGGTTTTTTTTACGTCGCCAACTTTGCACAGTTTCTGTTACATTCAAATTCATGCCGTGATGTTTGCGGCACTTATTGCGGCATAAAAATAATGCCATATCTTTGAAAAAAAAACCTTACACCATACTGCACACCGCCGGACAACGCGTAGATAATAGGGTGTAGCAAAAGTAGGTATCTTTTTGATTTTCCCATTAATTTATTAAAAATAGGTATATTTAAATAATGTTTTCGTCATTATGTAGGTAAACATCTTTGATTTAGGTGTGGAAGATAATGTCCGGCATATTATGTCCACCTCGGGCCCGATGACACGCGTCTACTCGCTCCAAGAAATTTTGCAAGATTCGCCCGCAGAGCAGCTGGTCGACATCGGCGATCTTCTCCCGGATTTCTTCCTTCAGTTCCTCGACGCTCCTGGGTTTATTTTCGTAGACCTTGGACTTTATGTAACCCCAAAGGAAGAAATCCAAAGGAGTTAGGTCACAAGACCTGGGAGGCCGGTTCTGAGTCCCGTTTCTCGAGATGATTCGGTCTTGAAAAGTTTCGCGCTATAAACACCATTGTCGCCCTTGAAGTGTGGCAACTTACGCCGTCTTGCTGGAACCAAATGATGTCAGTGTCGATGTCAGATTGTTCCAATTCAGGGATCAAAAACGCTGCAAATTATTACACAAAGGTTTCTTATTCACCTGTATAGATGCCCCTTCTGCGTAGGTCACGGTTTTCTGTGGTCAATACACTCGAGCTCCCACCAGGAAACACCTAAATTGAGTACTGGAGCCGGCTCTGGAATTAAAGTTTCCTACAAATGCGCGGGATTCAGTAGTTCAATCATTAATTATTTGTAGTTATTCATGAAGCATATGGTAAATAATAAACCGTTGTGTAATAATTTACCGTTGTTTCATAATTCGCCCATCAATAATACTTCATAGGTTGTTCAAGTTGCAAAAGTATCTATAACAAAATCCAGCCCCTTCTAGGTAGATGAACCGTTGTGTAAAAATTTACCGTTGTGTAATAATTTACCCATCAATAATACTTCATCGTTAGTTCAAGTTTCAAAAGTACCTACCAAAAAATCCAATAGATCCATCACTTTTCAAATGAAATAATTATGTTAGAACAACCAACTCGACTTAATACAGCCATCCGTGATTATAATCAGGTGCTCCCTAGTGATGATATCTGTGCCGGATTTATACCGTTTGATTCACGATCGTGTTGACGAAGCTTTTTGGTGCAAACGTACGGCTGGGGTCGTGCAATCCTCCGGGTGGTCTCTAAAAATTATTTAGTTCAATATCAATTTAAAAACGTTTAAAAAAACCATACCCTTCTATCGGAAGTTTTCGAGCTACGGCGTTCTGAAAATTTCAACCCCTATTTTGAACCCCTTAGAGATGACTGACAGTAACGTCGAGCTTCGAGGACCAACTAGACCCCGAACGGAACCTATAACCCGAATTTCATCAATTTTGTTTCATGGTAACTAAGAAAAGTGGCCCGTAAGGATTACGGCGGACAGACAGAAATATTTTTATTGCAGTTTTGGATTCTACATACCTTGAAACGTAAACCATTGGAATCGATGAGAGGGGGACTCTCGAGGTCCACCACCGCGCTGTCACACTCTTTCGCAATTTTGAAAATCTCCTGGGAGAGAGGGTATCTTCCAGTGTCTTCAACGTTTTTACTCATGAATCGGTAATATGTACTTGTAATCGGTAATATGTATTTGTAATGAACAATCGACTCACCTTTAAGAGATGAAAAAAGATACATCAAAATGACCGATATGATAGCTGATGAACGAAGGATGACACGCGATCACTATCAGACAAACGAGAAATGAGAAAGGGACTCTCTTTCCAGGAAAGACACCTGATCAGGTGTCTCTCTGAAAGAGATCGAAAAGGCCAAGATGGCCGCCAACTCTATTTTAGAAGTTACTGTGGATAACCCTGTCATGGATACTGTACAAATCTCTTCTGCCAAAAGAGAGGGTCCGACCGAAAAGAGATATCTCTTTGGCTTAGTGAGTAGGCCCCTAGGGTTCCCTCGTCTTTCATGACAAACTGATCACCACCGTAGGGTGTTCAGTGGAGTCGCTGTTTACATTTTCTTCTACGTGTTGTGAGTTGGAAATGGTTGTGGGGCTGATAACTTATCTCTTCTTTCGTTGTTTCTTTATCTGCTCCCCTGTCGCGGTCCTCGGTCTTTTCCAACGTTTCGACTTCACATCTGTTCGCAACGCATGGACCAACATGTGCCAGAGTCATGTGGCTTATAGTTATGTCTCGTGGACTCATATCGCCCGACGGACACGGAAAGGGGCCCCGGTAATTCGATGTTTCCTCCTGCAAGCTGTTCTCAGTGCCGTGAAAACTCCCATCGCACGAAGCGTAAAACGTCATGCATTTCTTATGGAGTTCTCAAGGGAATGAGCGTTCCAGTGGTTATGAAAATACCACGTTTCATATCCTCATGTTGTTTAGTTCTACCTGAACTGTGTTCTAATCGCCAGCTCAAAATTTCGATACCTTTGGTCATAAAGTGGGTGGAAAAATCAAGCAAGACATGCATATCCAGTAACTTTTGGTTTATTATTTTCAATAATTCCAGTGATTCCAAAAGTTCATTATTGAAAATCATGAACCAGAATTTCTGTCCGTCCGCAGTACCTCGCACTTTTCTTAGTTGCCATGAACCAAAATTGACGAAATTCGCTTTGTAGGTCCCATTTGGGGTCTAGTTGGTCCTCGAAGCTCAGCGTTAATGTCAGTCATCCCTAAGGGGTGAAAAATAGGGGCTGAACTTGCCGGGACGCCGTTATCTCGATTTTTTTAAAACGTTTTTAAATAGTTCTCGAACTTCGGGGTTTTTTGAGACCACCCGGAGAATTGCATGTCCAGCCGTTCGTTCACAGTAAGACCCAGAAGTTAGCACCGACAGGCTTCTTCAACAGGAGGGTGAATGAAATTGTACACAATCAGCCCAGGTATCATTGCTTGGGACGCAGCAACATTGGGAATTGGCCCGAGATAATCATTGCTAGGGAGCGCCTGATTATATTCACGGAGTATGAAGTCGAGTTGGTTGTTCTGTGATATTATTTCATTTGAAAACGCTGCAAATCCCTGCACAACGGTTTATTATTATGTACAGAATACCCTTCTGTTGCAGATCACAGACCTCTACATAGATAACCCGTCTATGTAATATAATAATATGTACTATTGTATACATATTATGTAGATCGCAGACCCTCCGTAGGTTAGTACCTAACCCCGTACTCGTTACTAGGTTCCTACCTAAATCACGAGTTAAATGTTGCTAAAATAATACAGCCGATGACAAACAGTAACTAAAACGGCGAAAAGAAACGCAAATAATGAAGTTCTGAAGGAAAATTGTTGATGTGGAGTGAAATAGATGCCCCTTCTGCGTAGATCACTGTTTTCTGTGGTCAATACCTACTTTCGTGGTGAAGTATGATGCACCGTTGTGTAATAATTTGCAACGTTTTGATTCTGGAGGGCAAAACATTTATTTCCTCCCGAATATCATCAGTATGTCTCAGCTACTTAGTTAGATTTCAACTAGATCCAAGACCTCTTTATTTGACTTAATGAGAAAAACGGCTCTAACGTACTGCGACAAGTATGAAAATTTCCCTGTTGGCGACCCGCCCCGCGAGCCCGCGAGTACATTTTAAAGTCTTTTGAAATAAAACGAGAACACTACCCAGAGTGCACCAGAAAGAAGCTTAGCATAATCAAATGCATTGTGCTGTATCGTACCGTATGAATTCCTCAACGATATGCGATGCAAAAACCGATCGAGGGTCCGGCACTGCAATAGAATGCTGGAAAAAAATAGAGGTTGTCTTACTGCAGTGGGAACACAATGACGGAAGACCCTCAGTGTGAAAAGGAAGGATTGGAAATGTTGAAAAACACGTTTTGTATGCTTGGCAGATTGGGCTGGTATTGTTACCGTATTGTTTACAGCGGTTGGACACCCAACCGAGCCCTCATCGCCTGGGGTGATTCCGAGACGGTGGAAGTCAGGGATGTGTGTGGGGTGGTGAAGTCGGTTGGGTACGGTACTGAACATCTGTGGCTGGGTACTGTGGGAAGCTGAACGATACTGTTGCATCTACTACGTCTAGAATTGATTTTTTAGAAAAACGTCTGCCAATTCGAGCAGGCAGTACAGCTTCCTCACTTGAATTACATGAACGTATAAGAGTGGGATTAATAGACCGATCTCAAGTGTGAGTGTCACTGACACTCGCGGAAGTGTCTGAGCGCCTCAAGTCAGGGACGAACTCGGGAGTGGTATTAATAGACGGAGTGAGACTCTCACTTACCTGAGTGAGTTTGGATTGTACTTGAGATTACCATGAAGAAGGTTTCCTTTCAAACAGTGTATCCACCATGGCATCTCCGTGAGGACAGCAAATAGAAAAGAAGAAGAAGAGGTTTTCTTCTAGGGAGGTTACTTTTTACCAGGTTATCGTGTGTTTTCCTTTACATTTTCCGACTCCGAGGTTTTCGCTTGACGTTCCTTTCCAAAATAATGGAAAATAAACCGAAACGTACGGTATTCACCGAAGACGAGAAGTTCGTCCTAAGGGAGGTGGTATTGAGAAGGAAGAACAATGTTCAAGGATGTCATCCTTGAAATCAAAAAACGCTGCAAATTATTACACAAAGGTTCATTATTTACCTGTAGGTATAGATGCCCCTTCTGCGTAGATCACTGTTTCTGTGGTCAATACACTCGAGCTCCCCCAGGAAAGCCCTAAATCGAGTACTGGAGCCGGCCCCGGAATTAAAGTTTCCTACCAATTCGCGGGATTCAATAATTCAATAATTAATTAGGTATTTGCAGTTATTCATGAAGCATAAGGCAAATAATAAAACGTTGTGTAATAATTTACCTGCATAGATGACCCTTCTGTGTAGGTACTATAATTTACCGTTGTGTAATAATTTGCCCATCAGTAATACTTCAAACGATTTTTCAAGTTGCAAAAGTACCTATCAACAAAATCCAAAACAGCCTTCACTTTTCAAACGGAATAATATCGCGGAACAACCAACTCGACTTCACACAGCCATCCGTTATTATAATCAGGTGCTTCCTCCCTGGTGATGATATTTGGGCTGAATGTATACGTATACAATTTGATTCACCCTCCTGTTGACCAAGCCTGTCGGTGCAAACTTGGGGGCATTACTGTGACGTACAATGCTCCGGGTGGTCTCAAAAAATTCGTAAATTTAAAACCGTAAAAATATTTATGTAAAAAAAGGTTTTTCACCCCTTAGAGATGACTGACAGTAATGCCGAGCTTCGAGGACCAAGTAGACCCCGAATGGGACCTATAAACAGAATTTCGTCAATTTTGGCTCATGGTAACTAAGAAAAGTGCTAAGTACGGCGGACAGACAGCAATTTTTTTATTGCATTTAAGAAATCTACATACCTTGAAACGTAAACCATCCAATTTTGAGGAGGGATTACAATTTTTTTTCATGCTCGATTCCACAGGTTCATTATTGAAAATAATAAACCAAAAAGTAGGTACGAGCAAAATGAGGTGCTTCACAATCTGCTAAAAAATAACCTAGATCTCGGCATAGAGAAGAAAGAAAATGAGATACTGTTGGCTAGAAAAATGTTTGAAGGAAACAGAAGTTATGGCAAAGTTGCGACCTGTTGAAAAATAAATAGCGTTTTTTCTATTTTTTTTTTAACAGCGTTGTTTTTATTGCATTTTATTTTGTAACAATACTTATTTAATATCTAATTAGAAAAATTCTTGTACACAGATAGTCGTCATACTTGTCATCATATTCGTCGAATTCCATTGTAGCAATGAATAATAATATACCTAACGTAAATCTGTATCTAATAAAAAATAAAAAGGTGAAACGCATATCTAATAATAATAATAATATGTAATGAAAACAATATTCCTAACGTTAATCTAGTGAAAACGAACTGATAACAATGAAACACCGACGCTAAACTGATAAGACTCTCACTCAAGGTACCTATGGCGGTTACTTGAGTATTTGGCTGTAGGAGCGGAGTCTCGAATAGACTTGAGGGGCTGACGTTCCCAAGTGCGGTTTATTAATACCGATTGGTGACTTGAGGGCTCATCTTCCAATACTTGAGTGCTACTGACCCTCAAGTACGGACTATTAATCCCACCCTAAGAATAGTTGGGTAGGTTTATTTTGATATGAGACGATCTGCGATCCAACCCGCGTGTACCCTCAAAATTTCAAATCTCTACGACTATTTGTCGCGTAGTTAGAAGCGTTGCAAGGAAACAATCAACGTTTCATGTTCGCACATGCGCAGGCGAATGAAATTCATATGGAACTATCAAAGTATTATTCCTGATCCACCCTCCAAATCGGAACCCATTTCAACGATATTTAAGGTAGTTGTGGGAGTTTAAAGTATTTCACGTTTGCGCATGCGCAGACGGAACGATTTCTATGATTCTGGAACGAGACCATCTGCGATCAAACCCGCGTGTACCCTCAAAATTTCAGCTCTACGACTATTTTCACGTAGTTAGAAGCGTTACTAGGAAATGGCCAACATTTCATGTTCCCGCATGCGCAGACGAGAGTTACACTACGATTCCAATGAAATTCATTTAGAACCATCACAGTATTATTCCTGATCGATCCTCCAAGTTTCAAAGATATTTTATTATGGGCTCATGCGCAGACGGAAGTTGAAGTACTTTTTCAATGACTTGTATAGGACCATCTGTGACCCAACCCGCATCTAACCTCCAAATTTCAGCCCGTTCCGATCATTATTTCGGGTAGTTATGGGCGTTACAAGGAATTACCACAGACAGACAGACAAGGAACCAAAAATGTTCCTCGATGTCTGAAACCCAAAATTGTAGTGGAAATTCTCATTTTGGAGGACATGCATTTTTTCAATCTCGAGTCCAAGGCTTCCCTACCTTCGGGAGTGAGGAAGCAATAAACAAATAATGGGTGTACAGGAATTCCGCTCTATTTAATCCTCACAATTAAGTGGATTCAGCGCCCTTGAAAACCCCCAGTTTGCTTAAAAACACCAAATATTGTATGATGAGATGGATAGAAAGGAAACTCATTGGCGTTAGAGGATGATGGGATGATGGGCTTGAGGGTTGCCTCCCGGTTCCAAAAAAAACCAGTCATGCAGCATGACTTAATGAGCGAATTTTCATAGAAATATTCGAATTAATGGCTATGGTTTCGAATAAAGGAAAACTTCGGTCTAAAATTTGGTTTTCTATGTATATTCTCTTCGTATTTATTTTAATTTGTACGTTTTGTCCATCCTGATTCTCCCGTTTGTTTATTACGTAATTGTACTAAGTGCTTATTTATTTGATCGCTGTGGGTTCATATTAGGTAGGATAGGGTAGTTAGGACTTTTGACTTACCTACTCAAGAGAGTGCAGTAGGTAAAGGAGTTGTTATAGAAAATCATGAGTGCTTCAAGTGCAGGTTGTTTTTCATGCAGGCTCAATCTTGAAATAAACTATGAAGGAAGGATGTGGTTTCTGGAAGGATCACTTGGAAGAACATGTGGGTGCTACGTTGAAATATTGTTCTATTCTAGTATTCAACATTGAGTGGACCTGAAACTGCTTGAGAATTATTGGAATCGAAAGTTGCCTGTACGGATACATCGCAACTTTCCATTCCACGTTATGGTTCACGATGTAAACAGGACCAATGGTGCAGTATAATTCGGATCGGTACCTAAGCACCTCTCATGTGATTTCCATATTGTTTTGTAGAAATACAAAAGTTGGTCGTCCAACCTAAATTATAAGAGAAGTAAGACTGTGTGATGATTTTTCTGCACATTGATACTCTGGTTTCTTCATTGAACCATGGACGTATTGCTATGGGGGTCGTTTCTCATTTGTATACCGGTAGATCACCTGCCTACTTTGAGTTGAATCAACTGAAAGCCTACCTTTGCTCATTGAGTCCCCTCTACTGAGTCACCTTACTCTTTATTTAATGTAAAATATCTAAAGAGACGAGTTTTTTTAGTCCAATGGAATGGAGAATTTGAATAAAAGTTAAATAGGTATAATCGCAAAGGAAATGACGTAAGAATTTTAGGACTCAGAAGATAATCATCATTAGCAAAGGCGTAGTCATAATGACCGGTTGTTGAAATTGAGCTGAAAATTATCAGAGCCTGATTAAAAAAAAAAACAAGGTAATATGAACACTTCTGATCCTGGCAGGGTCGCCAGATGTTTAAAATCAGGAACTGTCTAGGAAAGAACTGCGTTAAAATTGGTTGGGAAACCTAGGGAGATATTTTAGGCACAGTGTTTTACAGTCAAAAGCTGATATAATAATACTATAAAACGAGTCTTTTTGGGGAAAAAACCACGGCAGTCCAATCTAAAACAATTGCCCATCGGTTGGATCGAGCAGGCGGTAGCACTGTAGTGGCTGGAGATGTGCAGTACCTACTGCACCGAGTGAAGCGATTTCTGACATCCTCCCACCTTGCAATGTTCGCATTGCAATCATAAGTTCAACATTTTCGGCTTCTTCACCACTCGGCCACGCCGGGTAATAGTTGGAGCCTTCAGAGGATCATCTTGAGGTGCAGGATCACCTTGAGGTGCAGGATCCTAGTTTTGGTTAATTTTTGCGCACTTTAAATGCTCTAATTTAAGAACGGATTTAGATATCTAAAATCCGATTTCACCATCGTGTTCAGCGTGCAAAAACCTTTAAAATGAGGGGTCACTTGTTAGAAAATAACATTTTGGGGATTTTTGGGTAATTTTTGCGCACTTTAAATGCTCTAATTTGAGAACGGATCAAGATATCTAAAATCCGATTCCACCATCGTGTTCAGCGTGCAAAAACCTTTAAAATGAGGGGTCACTTGTTGGAAAATAACATTTTGGGGATTTTTGGGTAATTTTTGCGCACTTTAAATGCGCCAAAACCCTCCTTAGAGTAGGCCAATTTCGCCCATCTTCGAACTTAGCCTTTCGATTGCCAAGATAGATTTTTTGTGCAAATTTGAGCTGTTTATCTCAATTCTATCGAGAGTTATCGTCTGGAGTGACACATATATATATAAATATATATATACATATAAAAAAGTGTTAAATTTCAGGAATCGTTTTAGAATGGTCTGAAACGGATTTCTATGAAGAAAATTTCCAAAAATTTATATTATTTAAATTTCGAAGCCATTGCAATAGCTTCATTTTCTTTGAAAATTCGCTAAAATGTCGGAAGAAACTGTTGCTGAGTGCAGTAAACCCTGCTGCAGATTTGATTCTGGCAATACCAGTTTCTTTCCCTGCTGTCTGATCATAACTGATGGGACGAGGGTAATAAAGAACACAGTAGTCACAGAAAGTACGTTATACTTCGTACATTCGTGTTGGCGAATCTGCATGTCGACACAGATCAAATTGTGGAGATAAAAGTACCTATACCTACTTGTATCTCCAAATCACAAGATTCCATCTTGTGTGTTAATTCAGTAAATTCAGACGTCTTGTTTTAATTCGGTTAATTCAGCAAATTCAGACGTTGTTGTGTTAAGTCAGTAAACTGAAACGTCAGATTTGGTTGTTGGGTGGCAGTTTAGGTTGGGTACAGCACTGAGCATCTGCGGATACTGTGGGGAGCTGAGAGTTCAGCACTTGGAATGAACCAAAAACTTATCTTCCTAGTTTCACAGCATCAAGATTAAATATTTTTGGAAGAACCGTTCGCTGGAAATAATTAACTCTGTATCAAAGGGAAATTTTACAAAACACTCCATCACTGCCAGCTGGTATTGAGGGTTTTGTATTGCTCTGATCTGTCTTTCCAAATATAATCAATAGTTTTCTTAAACGATTGATGGGGTGGGAGGGACCCTTCTTTCTATTTTGAGACAGCTGCGAGCCCATCCAGACCTTTCATTCACGCCGATTGGTGATTCAAACACCCACAAATAAGGGTATTTGAAGGTAAGATTGGAATATATATATAAGAAATTTGGTAACAGAGGGTAGAAATGTAAAGAGCAACGGACAAAAAACTTACAACCATATCAGAGGGAATATTTCGCCTGCCGGCGTCTTGGGCCCGGGAATATTTGGCCTGCAGAGGGAATTCCCTCTGAAAAAATTATGAACCCCCTTAAATTTCTGCCCTCTGACACCAAATTATATATATATATATATATGTATATATATATATATATATATATATATATATATATATATATATATATATATATATATATATATATATATATATTCTTGTGTGCCTTAGAACGTCATATCTCCATCGGTATATCAATACCACTAATTTTGTGGAGCTGGAAAACCCGTTAAACCAGCGCCATCCTTATAGCATGCGCCTCTCTGCAAATTGGTGGCACGTGGGGTGATTTACCTAGAACACTGGAACGTAATATAATTCTAAGGTTAGGATCATCAGGGAAAGAATTCTCTATGCGACATGCGGAAAGCGGCACCGAGCAACACAACAGAATTACCGTACTGACTTGCACCGGACTTCTACGTTTTGCTTTGAAACTTATCGTTATTCGATCTGTGAAAGTGCCTGAGGTGCCTGATCTGTGAAGTGTCTGTGTGTGTGAAGTGCTGCTGTCTGCTTTTACGGGGAAGACGTTAAAAGGGACAAGAGTCAAGATTTGAAGGGATATCGTCCTAAGAGGGTTACTTGTAAGTACATTGTTGTTACCTAGTTTACCCTTGTTGTATCCTAACAACACGGTAATATATATGCCGACCCTTGGACGTTGTTAGTTGGGTAGGGTTGGTCGGTACCTATTAACTACCTGTCGCAGAATAACGTATGATATTCACTGTTATACCTATTACGACTCAAGTGTCAGTTTCAACTCAAACCACCAACCGTGATGTGTCAGAATTTTGATTTCGGATTAGAGGAAGGGTATTTGCAGGAGTAAGAGTTGGGGTTTAAAAGGACGTCGTCCTCAGAAGGTTACTCATAGTAATCAAGTACCTTGGTCACCCTAGTTGAAGTAACCTGTCAGCATGGAAATACAGGTTCCGAACAGTTGAGTTGTTATTGTTAGTTGATATTTTGGGTTGGTAGGTAAGGTACACCTTCCTACCTATTAACTGCCCGTGGGACGAATTTCATTTAGAACACCGAAGTGTCAGCTTCGCTAAGCGTGATATATGAACTAGGTGCAAATGTGTTGAGTCATTAAGGGGCGGTTGCTGAGCTGGGGGTTTGAAAATCTGGACTAACTGTTAGTCCATGACTTCATGATACCGGAGTTAAAAATGGGAAAAAACGGCTTGCTGAGTCCCAGACTACGTTTTTAGCGAATTTTCGAAGAAAAGGAAGCTATTGTTCTCGGTCCAAAATTTTTAAAACTCGAATTTCCGAAAGATTTTTATACCAAAATCCGTTTCAGACCATCCTGAATTCCCTGCCGAAAGACACCAAAAATTATATGTATATATATATATATAAATATATATTTATATATTTATATATTTATATATGTATGTGTCATTCCAGACGATAACTCTCGAAAGAATTGAGATAAAAAGTTCAAATTTGCACGAAAAATCTGTCTTGGCAATCGACAGGCTAAGTTCGAAGATGGGCAGAATCGGGTCACCCTAAGGGGGAGTTTTGGGAGGTTTTAGGGGGGGAAAATTACCCATAAATTCCCAAAATGAAAAAGTCTGACAAGTGACACCTCATTTTAAAGGTTTTTGTACGCTGAACACGATGGTGAAATCAGAATTGCGATATCTCATTCCATTCTCAAACTGGAGCACTTTGAAGATGAAGGAACGTGGTTATTTCTTGAGATGTTCTTCCTGGTTCGTCTGCTCTAATCTGATAACGGAATGGGATATCGCAATTCTGACTTCACCATCGTGTTCAGCGTTGGAAAATCTACAAACCGAGGTGTTACTCGGCAAAAAATGGAACAAAAAATTTGTTACGTACCTACCCAATACCTACTCTTCTGGTATTCAAAACATTTTTGATTTCCCCCTCCCCCTCCTTCCACCCCAAATTTTACTTTGCGTAAAACTAATCCTGTTTTAATTTTGTATGGTATCAAGTTGGGAAAACATTGGCCGAAAATTAATTTTCAGAAAATTTTAGGCGGAGGAGGAAGATGCCGAAAACTTCGAAAATTCGCTCTTATAGCCATGCTGCATGACTGTGGTTTTTTTAGTTCTGGGATCATCTCAGCCTGGGACTAAAAATTAGTTCTAGACTTTCCAAAGAAAGTACTAGATCAACGGAGGGAAACGTACGGGAATTGCTGTTATTACGTTGGTAGTACCATCATTTCCATCTGATTCTCGCCTTCATCCAGGTTATCTCCAACTTTACCTCACTCATGCCCATATTTTTCGCCTATTGTTTGTTGCCAACCTAGAGTTGTTTCCTTTCGTCGGTGTGTTGTTCCTTATCATACATTGTAATTCCTAAAGGTTTCGACTGACTGCACCTACTCATATTTCTAGAGCCTTTGCAACATTCCATGTGTTTTAATGATAAATATGTTTTAAAATTTATTTTATAGAGTTGTTATCGTGAAGCAAGAAGTTTTATGCATGGTTATCCAAAGTTCGAGTTACTCTTATCAAAATGCGAGTTTCAAGTCGACTATTTAGCAAAACCGGGTTTTAGCGAATTTTCGAAGATCTATTGCGCTGGTTGGTATTTCAACTTGCTAGGTGCCACTCGCTTTCCCGGTGCTTTTGGGTAGAAAGAATTTATAGTAGTTACAATCACTTCTCGTGTTAAATTTGAAATATCGAAACATCAATTTACTAAAATTATGTACGGCAAAGTCATTGGAAAAAGCGACGAATTGAATCATCCCTTGTTGTATATTCTCGGAAAACATATTCATTCATCCCACTCGCGGTCAGTGACATCCTCTTCATTTTGAGTATACCTAATCATCTGAGTCCTCCCATCTGTTGATCACCAGTTTCTCGGTGGAGGGTTCCTTCGGCAAAAAACCTTACCGCTACCAAATCCTTGTTCCACACAGGTACCTATGGTATGAGGGGCTCGAGAGTCAGGCATATCCATCAATTCTGCCACTATTTCTATAAAATCTCTAATGCTTTCTTTTGAGAGTCTGTATCTGTCTTTGAACTCTTCGTCCGAGAGATCATCAAATGGATTGATTGGATTCCCTATCAAACCTGGGCCTCCGAATGTCATCTGTTATGTAGTCTAGGTAGTCCATTAAAGTTAAAACAAACTATAAAAAACACAAACTACCAAACAAGAACGCAAACCTAAAAAAAAACCTCTCGAGACAGCAGATAAACTCTGGGATCAAAGAGATAATTCTGCAGAAGGGAGGGATTAAAAATCAGGGCTAAAGTGAGCCCAGGACCAACATTTGATTCTGGACTAAGTACTATTGGGAGCTCAGCAAGGCACCAGAATTAAAAATTAGTCATGGTTTATGTCGAATTCGAACTCAGCAAGTCATTTAACGAAGTCCGGGTTTAAAATTAGTCGAGGTCTAGAAATTGACCCTGGATCTAGGCATAGTCCAGGACCAAATATAATCCGGACCTTTTCCGTTATCGTTCAGCCAGGCCCCTCGGCCTCATCTCGTGCCGTTATCGTTCGGCCAGTTCTACAAGTGATACTCTTTCCTTCATTGACGATATCAGAGGTCATGTTTATGGCAAGTTTATGCCAAGTTATGACAGAGGGCAAATAACCCACTAGTGAAGCGTAATACAGATGTAGGTATGTTCTGTAGCAAAATATGACAAGCATGTTCTGTAGCAAAATATGACATTACATTCCACTAATCTATTCAGAAGTCCCAAACAACCTGCTCATTCACGGGATAGTTTCTGGGATTATTTATCTTTTTTGAGATGCGAGCGCCAGCGAGCATCCAGATCGCTTGACAATGCATTCCACTAATCTATTCAGAAGTCCCATGAAGACATATCGCAAGATCTGATATCGTCAATGAAGGAAAGAGTACATCACTTGTAGAACTGGCCGAACGATAACGGCACGAGATGAGGCCGAGGGGCCTGGCTGAACGATAACGGAAAAGGTCCTATAATCCGAGTCTCGGCAACGTATTTTTCTGATAAACCCGGACTATCACCATTTAGTCCAGGACTAAGCCCTAACCTCGAGCTCAGCAACCGCCCCTAAACCTTAGACCGTGAGTCATGATTTTCATTTTGGCTACAAAATGTGATGCTTTTGTATAAAATTTGCTAATTGACTTCATCTGTATCGGTCTTGCTATCTCGATGAAATTATAAGCAATACTTGTTGATAACATAGTGTTAATGGCCATCTTTGTAGAATTTTTGGTGAGTTCATAAATTTTACACGATTTTAAGCGATTTTGGGGTTACGTACACTAAATTTTAACTAATTAATACCCAAATTTGTTCCAGCTTTGGTTTAAATATGATTTTCAAAAATTAGCGTTTGGAACCGACACAGAAGAAAATTAATCCATTATGTCTGGTGGTCACCCTAATTGTGGGGTCCGTACTCGTATCAGAGCATCTCTGTCGTTCCCATCGTGAAAGAATGAATAATAAGATATTTTTATTTGCGCAAAAGTTTACATACGTAACATATGATAGCAAAATGATTAGTTGTAGACTGTCGTCTAATCATAGGTAATTTCAAGGCCTTATTTCACTCGCTGTTACAAATCCTTTGGATAGTCCTCACCTATCCCCTGCTGGAGGGGAAATCGCGATTTGCTAATTCAAGTGTTTTTATGTGTCTGTGTGATTTAATATCTTAAAAACTTAGCCTCGTTTTTTATGTATTTATTTATTTATTGGCATTGTTCAAAACATACAGCCATATTGTTATAAATATGGCTTCACAAACATATTAAAACTTACCTTATTCCTTCTATAAAATTAAATAATTCCTTATATAGACTTGAACACTTCCTTGTAAAATACATTTTTAGTTAAATGGGACAGGCATTATATTACTTAACTGGCTAAATAATGCTACACCGCCGGCATATTTGCTACACTCCATCATGGTGTGTTCTATCCCCATCCCCATGTTCACAAATAAAAGTGGACTGTGTACAGAGTGGAGCGAAGAGTGAGCAAGAGCAAAGGGACGAAATCAAACACGTCAAGTAAAACGCTGCAAAGTCCTTGTCACTTGGGTTTATTATTCTACTGGACATACCTACAGAAATATTGGCTGTTCCTTTATTGTTTCTTTCATGAGCAATAAGTTAAATAGATATTTCTTATTGTTTCCACCAATTTTGGCCCACAAAAACACGACTTCGACTTTTTTTCTACAGATTATCTTTGGACATTGACAGTGCCATTTTGTCTTGATTCAACTGTTGACACTACTACTTCCAGTGTTATTATACAAATGCATGGTGATTTCAGACAATTTCCCAGGTTTTTGACTCATAAAAAATGATTTCCGGGAGCTAAACCTTCGTTGCAACCACAATTCTTCACTCTTTGGTCAAAATCAACTTCATATTCGGTCCTCTCGCCCTAAAAAACATGGAAAACGACACCTCACAAGCTCTTGTTTACTAAAACCTAAAAAAAAAACCTCGAAAACCCCTATTTTTACACCCATTCTTCTCCCATAACACCCCTGGGTGTATTCCGATCGGGCTGCCGAGCTTGGGAGCACGTCATCTAGGACCCAAATGAGTTCCCAAATGGGGACCCAAACTGTTTGCGGAAGAACGACGATTTTAGACCAACATTTACCGTATATTTAAGGCTGAAACTTCGTTAGAACCTCAATTTTCCACTCTGGTCAAAATCGACTTCATATTCGGTCTTACCTAGGATTCAGTGGACTGCTCGCCCAGAAGTGGGCGTAGGCACTCGGCGATGCTCTTAGCTCAGCCCCACAAAGAATACCCTCCCCTCCCCAAGTGGAAATACAATAAATTGATATTCGGTCTTCTCATCCCAAAAACATGGAAAACGATACCTCAAAAGCTCATGTTACATAAAAACAAAAAGTACCTATTTTTATACCCATTTTTCGCTCATAACACGCCTGGGTATATTCTGATCTGGCTGCAAAGTTTCTGGGCACAACTAGGGCCCACATGGAGCATTAGTGCGAAAGAACAAATTTTTTAGACCGAAAATGAAGTAGTTATGCGTGATACGGTGGGCGGATATTGCATTTTTGGAATCTACGCTCCTTGAAACGTACAAGAAAAAATTTTGAGGGGGTGTTATAACATTTTTTTGGTGAGCGAATACATAGGTGTTTATTTACAGAATAACAAGTAAACCAAAATACCACATTTTCAAGGAAGGGTTATCAGAAAAATAGAAATAATGATCCATTTCCCAACTTAGTCACTACATAGTTGTGTAAAACCCAGAATAAAAGTGGGCTTAGTCACTTGTTGTGTAAAACACAGAATAAAAGTGGACTTATTCACTTGTTGCGAATAAAAACATGTCAGCCCTTTGGGCAGGCGACTTAGTCACTTGTTGTGTAAAACCCAGAATAAAAGTGAACTTAGTCACTTGTGTCAGACCCGGAATAAAAGTGGACTTAGTCACTTGTTGTGTTGTACACAGAATAAAAGTGAACTTAGTCACTCGTTGTGTAAAACCCAGAATAAAAGTGGACTTAGTTGTGTAGTACTTGTTGTGTAAAACACAGAATAAAAGTGGACTGAGTCACTTGTTGTGTAAAACACAGAATAAAAGTGAACTTAGTCACTTGTTGTGTAAAACCCAGAATAAAAGTGGACTTAGTCACTTGTTGCGAATAAAAACATTTCAGCCCTTGGGGCAGGCGACTGGGTGTAAATAGACCAACAACAACTCAACAGGCTGACTTCCCGAGAGGCATGCAACCAACCACTAATCCTCCACTACCTGAGCCCTTTGTGTGGGAGTACCTGTCCTATTGGGGTCCCTTCGTCTCGTCCTACGCTTCCCATTATCCCACAGTCATTTTCGTCTAAACTCGGGTTACCTTGGGTGGGTTTTTTTTGGTCGACCTTCGGAGGTTTATGATGTTTTTCTTGTATTGGATTCTTTTTGTGAGGCAGGTTGAAAAGTCGGGTGAACAGGTTGGAAAGTCAGGAGGTGGAGGGGATTACAGGTGGAATCCAACTTTTTGAGGAGATCGTCATTGGCGGATTTTCGAGGGAAATTGCCATTGGATCGTTCCCTCGTATAATCTGAATAGAATGTAGTCAGACTGATTCGAACTTGATCGCTCGCGATGACATCGTGGAAACATATTTCAAAGAAAACCGGAGTTATTTGAGAGGTTTTCTATTTCCACAAAGAAATGAAAAATACACTGTTGTACCGGTTTCGGTGATCAAACCATCTTCAGTAACAAACAATAACTGACAACTACAATTAAAAACTATAGCAATAACAAACAATAACAGCTAATTTGTTACTTACGATGGTTTGATCACGGAAACCGGTATAACAGTGTATTTTTCGTGTATTAGTGGAAATACAAACCTTCCAGTACCCCCCAATTCAATGGTTTGCGGAGGTGTTGGCGGAGGAAAAATGCAAATTTAGAAAATGTAGCTGTAACAGGCTATTTGCGTGGGTCACAACAGCAGTTCATATTATTTTTTAAATGAATGTAGATTTCATTCCATCCTGAGAATTTTAAGACCAACCGCACGCTCCAATAGTTCTTTTTCTATGATTTCTAAATCGAATTTCATTTAAAAAAAGAAATAAAAACGTGCAAATTGCCGAACGTTAAAGAGCTTAAAATACTTCGAATCTGGTGGGAATTTGGTTTATTATTCTGTGAATAATACGCCTATGTAATCGCTCAGCAAAAAATGTTTATAACACCCCCTCAATTTTTGGTTTATTGTTTTCAGTGATGAACCATTGGAATCGAGCATGAAAAAAAATGCTAACCCCCCCTCAAAATTTGAAGGTTTACGTTTCAAGGTATGTAGAATCCGAAAATGCAATAAAAACATTTCTGTCTGTCCGCCGTACGCCGTACTGGCTACTTTTCTTAGTTACCATGAAACAAAATTGATGAAATTCGGGTTATAGGTTCCGTTCGGGGTCTAGTTGGTCCTCGAAGCTCGACGTTACTGTCGGTCATCTCTAAGGGGTTCAAAATAGGGGTTGAAATATTCAGAACGCCGTAGCTCGAAAACTTTCGATAGAAGGGTATGGTTTTTTTTACGTTATTAAATTTGTCTTGAGCTAAACAATTTTTTGAGACCACCCGGAGCATTGTATGACCAGCCGCTCGTGTGCACCAAAAAGCTTCTTCAACACGATCGTGAATCAAACGGTATTAATCCGGCCCGAATATCATCGCTAGGGAGTACCTGATTGTAATCAAGGATGGCTGTATGAAGTAGAGTTGGTTGTTCTGCGATATTATTTCATTTGATAAGTGATGGACTATTGGATTTTGTTGGTAGGTACTTGTGAAACTTGAACAGACGTGAAGTATTATTGACAATGGTAAATTATTACACAACGGCAAATTATTACACAACGGTTCATCTACCAAGAAGGGGCTGGATTTTGTTGATCGGTACTTTTGCAACTTGAACAACCGTTGAATTATTATTGATGGGCAAGTTACACAACGGTTCATTATAGGTATTGACCACAGAAAACAGTGATCTACGCAGAAGGGGCATCTATTTCACTCCACATCAACAATGGACCTTCAGAGCTTCATTATTTCCGTTTGTTTTAGCGAATTTTCAAAGAAAATGAAGCTATTGCAATGGCTTCGAAATTTAAATAATATAAATTTTTGGAAATTTTCTTCATAGAAATCCGTTTCAGACCATTCTAAAACGATTCCTGAAATTTAACACTTTTTTATATGTATATATATATATTTATTTATATATGTGTCACTCCAGACGATAACTCTCGATAGAATTGAGATAAACAGCTCAAATTTGCACAAAAAATCTATCTTGGCAATCGAAAGGCTAAGTTCGAAGATGGGCGAAATTGGCCTACTCTAAGGAGGGTTTTGGCGCATTTAAAGTGCGCAAAAATTACCCAAAAATCCCCAAAATGTTATTTTCCAACAAGTGACCCCTCATTTTAAAGGTTTTTGCACGCTGAACACGATGGTGGAATCGGATTTTAGATATCTTGATCCGTTCTCAAATTAGAGCATTTAAAGTGCGCAAAAATTACCTAAAAATCCCCAAAATGTTATTTTCTAACAAGTGACCCCTCATTTTAAAGGTTTTTGCACGCTGAACACGATGGTGGAATCGGATTTTAGATATCTTGATCCGTTCTCAAATTAGAGCATTTAAAGTGCGCAAAAATTACCCAAAAATCCCCAAAATGTTATTTTCCAACAAGTGACCCCTCATTTTAAAGGTTTTTGCACGCTGAACACGATGGTGGAATCGGATTTTAGATATCTTGATCCGTTCTCAAATTAGAGCATTTAATGTGCGCAAAAATTACCCAAAAATCCCCAAAATGTTATTTTCTAACAAGTGACCCCTCATTTTAAAGGTTTTTGCACGCTGAACACGATAGTGAAATCGGATTTTAGATATCTAAATCCGTTCTTAAATTAGAGCATTTAAAGTGCGCAAAAATTACCCAAAACTAGGATAATCTTTAAACTCTTACCCCCACCCCCTTAGAGTGGTCAGATTGAAAAATGTGAGAAGTATTAATTGAAGACGAGAGTTCGAAGCAAAAAAGGGGGAGGCAAACGATTAGTACAACTCCTTGAATTTACCCACAGCGATCAAATAAATAAGCACTTAGTACAATTACGTAATAAACAAACGGTAGAATCAGGATGGACAAAACGTACAAATTAAAATAAATACGAAGAGAATATACATAGAAAACCAAATTTTAGACCGAAGTTTTCCTTTATTCAAAACCATAGCCATTAATTCGAATATTTCTTTGAAAATTCGCTCATTAAGTCATGCTGCATGACTGATTTTTTGCTTTTCAAGTTACTGTTTGTCATCGACAGAATTATTTTCAACATTTAACTCGTGATTATGTAGGTACCTAGTAACGAGTACGGGGTTAGGTACTAACCTATGGAGGGTCTGCGATCCACATAATATGTACAGAATAGTACATATTATATTATATAGACGGGTTATCTATTCAGAGAGCTGTGATCTGTAACAGAAGGGTATTCTGTACAAAATAATAAACCGTTGTGCAGGGATTTGCAGAGTTTTTTTCTTTTACGTTTCAAGTTGCGTAGATTCCAAAAATTAGGTCGTCCGCCGCATCATGCATACCTAGTTGTGTCCCGACACTTTGCAGCCCAATCGGAATATACCCAGGGGTGTTTTGGGTGAAAAATGGGGTTTTTTGGTGTTTTAGTAAGATGAGCTTGTGAGGCATCGTTTTCCATGTTTTTTAGGACGAGGACACCGAATATGAAGTCAATTTTGATCATTGAATGGAAAAGTTGAGGTTCTAACGAAGTTTCAACCTTAAATTTATGTTAAAATGTTGTCTAAAGTTGTAGTTCTTCCGCACACAGTTTGTGTCCCCATTTGGGAACACATTTGGCTCCTAGTTGTGCTCCGAAGCTCGGCAGCCCGATCGGAATACACCCATGAGCTTGTGAGGTATCGCTTTCCATGTTTTTTAGGGCTAGACGACCGAATATGAAGTTGATTTTGACTAGATAGTGAAGAATTGAGGTTCTAACGAAGGTTCAGCTCCCGAAAATAATTTTGTATGAGCCAAAAACCCGGGAAATTACCATGAACTTGTATAATAATACTGGAAGTAGTTTCAGCAGGTGAATCAAGACATTTAAATTGCTCTATCAATGATCAAAGATAGTTTTGTCAATAATAGGAGCTTATTTCGTGTTTTTGGCGGCAAAAATTGGTGGAAACCATCAACAGTAGCTATTTCTGTAATCGCTACCGATCTTCATTGATATTGGGTAGGTACTTCACTTCTGTAACAAACAAGCACAACGCAAGGAATTGTTGATACTTAGTTGATTCTGTCTTCTTCCATTTCAAGGATTTTGTATCTCTTTGAGGTACGTCTTCATTTCTTGTGGTTGTCCTCGAGTATGGGTCACTCGTTCACATCACCGAGAGTATTACTGACTCTAAGTATGTACTTATGCATCCTTCATCAAATCCTTCCTGTACGTTATTTCCGTACGTCCGCCCCGAGTGGATCCCGCGCTTTCGGAGGTTGTTCACCCCTTTCACGTACGCTGGCCTGAGCCGGTCCCTCCTCACGATTTTCAAGCTTCAGACACCTCCTGCATACCTGTTTTGATCCTCACCGAGTTCGAGCTGATCCTAACCGTGAAAATACAGTTTTCGAACGGAATGCGAACAGAAACTGTAATATAATTGTAAGTTGCATGTTGAAAATACTTACAATTAGTAGGTATAATGAAGAACGTCCCGTCTGCCTGTCTGATGTCATAAGGACCCATCGCTGTATCTGAAGACGGAGAAAATTGGCGCCCCGTCTATCTTTTTCAAGTTTTAGGGACCCAAATTTCACCGTCACGCCTTTGTTTCCCTTAACTTATAAGACTTTTTAGGCCACGGAAGCCTCTCTTCGGATGCTTCAGCGTTGGATGAGTGCAAAATCAATATACGATCGTCATATATGAAATAATTTCCTCAGCATGGCAGAATAGGTCGGCAAATACCGATTCGCACAGTTAATCGTTTGCCCGGCTTAGGACACATACCGTTTCGCACAGCGACCTGATTACCTGTAAAAATGAAACCTAACCGTTTCGCACAGCTAGTTGGGAATGGGCGAAATCATAATAATAATTTTAGATCGCAATGTGTATATTTAACAATTTTTTAGGAATCAGCCTCACAGAAAAATGGCTCGTTCACAAACATAATATTGCACGTCAATATAGAAATAATATAGAAAAGTTCATTCTTTCACTCTCGTTTGCAGCCCCATTTCCTTAACAAAGGTCAGGAGACTGATTTCATTACTTTTTAATTTACTAGTAAGTTCAGAAGCCAAAGCTGTTTTTGAACTGACGTATTCAAAGTCTGATGGGTTCCCGAATTTGCGCATTTTTATCCTTGTCACTACTTGAATCTCCTTTAAAACTTCCAAAACTATCCAAATATTCGGAGATGCGCTGTAAAATTGCTCGTTGTATTTGGCATGAAAAGACTCAGGACCATTGGTGGTTCTCGGTTGACCCATCAGAGCTGAGGCCCACATTGTAAGGAGAGCTTTTATTTTGCGATACCACGCTTGTCCTAAGTGAAAAGAACAGCCCCTTATGGTACAAGAAGAAAGAAAAACGGTGCGGATAGCATTATGCATGGCGATTTCAAAATCTGAGTGGATTACTGCGGGTCGGAATGTACAGTTGTGTTCAATACATAATTCAACGAGGAACCTCAACATATTTACGTATATGGCTTCACTTTTTCCGGTCAAGAACATGAAAACTAGTGGAAGGTACGTACCAGACTTGTAACCATGAAATGTGTACATTTGATAAAAAAAGCGAGGAGCATACGTGAAAGTCCCATCACAGAACACAGTAACGTTGTCGTCACACAGACGCTCTAGATTCGCAGCACACGTCACAGCAACCAGAGTACCGCTGATAAACACGAATTTTTCACCCCTCAATGTAATCAAACTGCTTTCCTTTTCCTGTAGCATCTGCCGAAAAAAATCGTCATTTTGCATTAGTTAATTTCTGAAATTTTATTGGAACCAAAGTGAACATGAAAAATAACATGAAAAGACTAAACCTGCTTACCTTGAACGTTTCATCTAAGGATTTTGGAGCTGTTCCCATTTGTGATACTCGAGTTCTGTATATTTTCCGTCGCAAATTGGCTATAAATATCCTGTTCCTCCACATTGTCGCTGTGGGCAATCGATCTGCGAAGAATCTTGTTTGGTCTTGTGGAAATATCTTCAAGGGCTTTTCTCTTAACCGTTGACGTAATCTGGAATTTTAAATGAACGTAAATGGATAGAATTGTACCTACTTTGGTCTCATGGGGTTCAATAATGACCAAACAAATTTTTTTTTTTTCGAGTTTATGATCTTACTTCTTCTAGTTCGATTTCACGATCGGTAAGAGGGTCGTGGTTGTGATCACCGTCCATGTTCAAAATTCGACTGATGGAATCGTCGGTTGTTAATTTGGCCGGACATTTGCTTGATCGGCTTGCACAATGCCACAATACATTTCCGCACGCGTAGCTTCGTTGCTTTAAAAATTTGAACCGCTCCACAATAATTGCAATAGATCGTTTTGATGATACGCGCTGGATCGTCGGAGCCATAGAGGAAATGAATAAAACATCGACACGTTGACTTATCAGAGGACGATGAATGACTAGTGGAGCTATGCGAAACGGTGACCTACGATTAGGTTGTTTACATCAACCAGCTCTGCGAAACGGTATGGACCTTCTTCGACGAGAACAATACAAGTGTGCGAATCGGTACATACTCGAACAGGTACATAGTCGATATCAATGATTAATAAATAAATAAATAGTGTTTCCGTTGTTATCAACCTGCTCAGTGAATTCTTCAACGATATCAAACACGAGGCCTAGGTATCGTTCTATGTTGAATAATTTGTTGGTAAACACTTCTTGGTAGAAATCGACGATGTTAGCTGGTAATTGGTATCAAGTAACAAGAAAAATTCGTCTACGAATGACCTGGAAGTGGAGGAAGTCATGGCGATATCAGTGGGCCAGTCCCTGACTACCCGACCTTAAACTGTGGCGAAATGAGGGTTGGTGGGATAATATAAACTACCGACCAGCAAAAATTGCAGGTTCTGCGAACCTTTGTTGATTGAACCTAGCAAGGAAACACCCAAGCAATAAAAAAAAACCACAGTCATGCAGCATGGCTATAAGAGCGAATTTTCGAAGTTTTCGGCATCTTCCTCCTCCGCCTAAAATTTTCTGAAAATTAATTTTCGGCCAATGTTTTCCCAACTTGATACCATACAAAATTAAAACAGGATTAGTTTTACGCAAAGTAAAATTTGGGGTGGAAGGAGGGGGAGGGGGAAATCAAAAATGTTTTGAATACCAGAAGAGTAGGTATTGGGTACGTAACAAATTTTTTGTTCCATTTTTTGCCGAGTAACACCTCAGTTTGTAGATTTTCCAACGCTGAACACGATGGTGAAGTCAGAATTGCGATATCCCATTCCGTTATCAGATTAGAGCAGACGAACCAGGAAGAACATCTCAAGAAATAACCACGTTCCTTCATCTTCAAAGTGCTCCAGTTTGAGAATGGAATGAGATATCGCAATTCTGATTTCACCATCGTGTTCAGCGTACAAAAACCTTTAAAATGAGGTGTCACTTGTCAGACTTTTTCATTTTGGGAATTTATGGGTAATTTTCCCCCCCCTAAAACTCCCCAAAACTCCCCCTTAGGGTGACCCGATTCTGCCCATCTTCGAACTTAGCCTGTCGATTGCCAAGACAGATTTTTCGTGCAAATTTGAACTTTTTATCTCAATTCTTTCGAGAGTTATCGTCTGGAATGACACATACATATATAAATATATATATAAATATATAAATATATAAATATATAAATATATATATAAATATATATATAAATATATATATAAATATATAAATATATAAATATATATATAAATATATAAATATATAAATATATATATAAATATATATATATATATATATATATATATATATATATATATATATATATATATATATATATATATATATACATATAATTTTTGGTGTCTTTCGGCAGGGAATTCAGGATGGTCTGAAACGGATTTTGGTATAAAAATCTTTCGGAAATTCGAGTTTTAAAAATTTTGGACCGAGAACAATAGCTTCCTTTTCTTCGAAAATTCGCTAAAAATTTCCCATATCCATTTTGCATCAGAATGGAGCTCGGGTAGTCAGGGACTGGCCCGCAAATTGGAGTTTCTTGGCAGATGCGTTGGCGAAACTTATTTTGATGGATACGTATATTGGACCACTGCGCTGGCCAACCCGCACACACTCAGTATTTAAACTATTCAAGGCCACGGCATGACCACACTGGTATGTTTTGTCATAAATTTAGTTACGGGAAATTTGATGCTTGGGTGGTTCCTTGCCAGGTTCAATCAACAAAGGTTTGCAGAACCCGCAATTTTTGCTGGTCGGTAGTTTATATTATCCCACCAACCCTCATTTCGTCACAGTTTAAAAAACAGTCAGATACGGTTTTAAAAAGCCACATCTGTTTTTTAAAAGCCGTCTTTTGAACCCGTCGAAATATTTTTGGTCAGCATTTTCCCCTCAGATCCCGTCCTCGCTCCCAATCCACCTTGTTGTTGTACTTCTCCAGCACAAAAAATACAATTCGAGAAAACACCTCCAACACAATCTCACTTTTGTCGTCCTTTCCAGCTGATCCCATAAACCGCGGGGTTGCCCTCGTATTTCTTGTTTTTCATTGAACTTTGTCTTTAGTTGTCCTTTTATCATGTCTCTATTTGCCTCATAACTCTTTGGAGACGGTGTTTTCTGCTGATTTGCCGAACAAACAAGGAAGAGACCGAACAAGAGGCAGAATGCCGTATTGCGCAAGTGTTGCCCCAGTTTTTCGGTAGAGTTGATGCAACCGTTTGTACCGCGGGCGCGAAAAACTCTTCACAGTTTCCGTCGAGTCTCATTTTGTTAGTTTGTCGGGTTCGTCGCAGTTCGAACTAGTAGGGCTGAGCGCAGTTCGAGTCCACGATCGAGCTGGCTGTTTCTAAACTCTAAAATCGTGAGTTCAAATGAATTTTCGTGATATTTCATAATTGAATACCTAATAAGTTTAGTGGCACCATTAACCTTACGTACATTTAAGTATTTAGCAAAACTAAATAAAGTTCATTGTTCAAGAACAGTTCAATATCAACCGCCATTAGGCTGGTTGAGCCAGGTAGCGAAATTAAGGACTAGTGCATTTTTGTGACGGACTCACGAGCTTCCCAACTAGGGTTTTCATGAGCTACTGAAGGTTTACTAATGGAATCATAAACCAAAGTATAAAACAAAATTTCCATATTAGAAAATCACCAAATCAACCAACTGAAACGCTTTTGGTTGAAAGAATTGACTAAAACTATTGGTTTTATATTTTGGAATTTTCCTATTAAAAAAATCACCAAATCAACCAACTTGAACGCTTTTGGTTGAATAAAACTATTGGTTTAAGTCAGTTCTTACAACCAAAAGCGTTTCGGTTGGTTGATTTGGTGATTTTCTAGTAGGGAAATTTTGTTTTTATATTGGTTTATTATTTTCAATAATGAACCATTGGAATCGAGCATGAAAAAAAAAATTCTTACCCCCCCTCAAAATTTGGTGGTTTACGTTTCAAGGTATGTAGAATCCAAAACTGCAATAAAAATATTTCTGTCTGTCCGCCGTACGCCGTACGCCGTACGGGCCACTTTTCTTAGTTACCATGAAAAAAAATTGATGAAATTCGGGTTATAGGTTCCGTTCGGGGTCTAGTTGGTCCTCGAAGCTCGACGTTACTGTGAGTCATCTCTAAGGGGTTCAAAATAGGGGTTGAAATTTTCAAAACGCCTATACCATTTTTTTACGTAAATATTTTTACGGTATTAAATAATTCTTGAACTTGCGAGTTTTTTAAGACCATCCGGAGCATCGTACGTCCAGCCGTTCGTTCACAGTAAGGCCCCGAAGTTTGCACCGACAGGCATTTTCGACTCCAGTGTGAATGAAATTGTATACAATTCAAACCAAATCTCGTAACCAGAGACGCGCCCACAATAGGAATTTGTGAATACGGCCAATCATTGGTAGGGATCACCTGATTATATTGGCGGAGTATGAAGTCGAGTTGGTTGTTCTGTGATATTATTTAATTTGAAAAATGATGGCTCTTTTGGAGTTTGTTGGTAGGTAGTGAAACTTGAACAAACGTTGAAGTATTATTGATGGGTAAATTATTACTACGGTAAATCATAACTCAACGGTAAATTATTACACAACGGTTCATTATACCATCTACGTAGAAGGGGCTGGAGTTTGTTGGTAGGTACTTTTGCAACTTTTTTCACTCCTCATCAACAATTTCTTTTCAGAACTTCATTATGTGTGTTTCTTTTTGTTAGGTACTGTTTGTCATCGGCAGAATTATTTTAGCAACATTTGACTCGTGATTTAGGTAGGTACCTAGTAACGTGTACGGGGTTAGGTACTAACCAAAGGAAGATCTGCGATCTACATAATTATGCATAGAATAGTACATATTATAATTATATAGACGGGTTATCTATACATAGAGCTGTGATCTGTAACAGAAGGGTATTCTATACAAAATAATAAACCGTTGTGCAGGGATTTGCAGCGTTTTTTGTTTAAGATTCCATTAGTAAACCTTCAGTCGCTCATGAAAACAACCCCAGTTGGGAAGCTCATGAGTCCGTCATTAAAGTCAATATGTTTTGACACATCGTACCTATTGGGGTTTGTTTATAACGAACAAATTTCTTGAATTTTGGTAGTTGGTCGAAAGTGCTACAAAACCACCTGGACTTGAATGGGATTCCTCTTGTCGCCTGTTCGTAAAATTGAAATTTTCATTTGAGGATTGTTGGCAGTCTACGGTGGTCTTTCTCGTTTCTGAATTATTAGCGAGTACATATCTGAATTCCCGTGTTATTTCTTCATGAACTACTTCTGTATGTTATCATACTCAGCTAGCGCTTACCTGCCGGCTGCTGCCTTCAACTCCCAGTAGGTAATACAGCATTTTCTAAATTGCGAATTTTCACAATTATCTATTTTAACCTATTTTTTGTAGTAAAAAAATGGTTGGTTTTCGAACTCATCCTTCCTTGCCTTTGAAATTTTCGGGAACTTCGGAATTTTTCATAATCTAGCCATATGTACAATAAAATGTTTTGTATGGCTACGTATATGCATTTAATGCATTATGAAACGTTTCTAGGATCATCCTAGAGTGCAAGTCCGTGGTAGGTTATAGTTGGACAGAGGACAGAGGCATTTCGAACATAGATTTTGAGAAACGTGTATCAACTAATTTGAAGGGAACGTGCAGAATAGATTTGTTTTTAGTCATCCCAAGAAAAAACTCCGCAAATTGTTGCACAACGGTTTATTATTTTCCTTTATAGGTGCACCTTCTGCATAGATCGATTGATAAGTCGTCTTTCGCGGTGGTCTCAAAATATTGTAAAATGCAAAAAATTTAAAAAACGTAATAAAAGCCGTTTGAAAATTGTAACCCATATTTTTCACCCCTTCGAGACTGACAGTAGCCCCACGGTCAGAAATCTCTTTTATTTATTCCGCTATTGGATTCTACGTACCAAAACGCAAACCATCTAATTTTGAGGGGGTTTACTTTTCTCCATGCTCTATTCCAAAGATGAATTATTGAAAATTATGAACCAGAAGTGAACACTTGAAAACATTCGGTGCAAAAATATCGGTGTAGGTAATGTGTGGCTTAGAGTGTCTATCTTGATTATCTTTTTATTGCTTCCGAGTCTGCGAAGCAGCGGAAGCCTTGTGTTCACTTTCGTGAGCCAAAAAATTTTTGTCATCAGAAATCAAAATTTCCACTTGCATTTTGCGTATGTATGTATAAACAGTTTCATTGACAAAGCACACCGTAAGTGTTTGGAGATTGAGTTACATTGATCAAGAACTAACAGTATACTTACAGTAATATTATAACCTGTAAAGACAGGTTATTCCTAAGTAGTTAGTAAATACAATTCGTTTATATTCAATATTTTCAATACAAACGTAAAAAAAATATAGCTTCGAAGGCTGATATGTATTTTTATCCTAATCTAAATTGTATCCTAATCCTAAACTTGTTTCTAACAATACTTCGTTATTTTCAAAATTTTTTTATTCAACAAAAACTTTATACAACAAATATAATGATTTTTATAGAGTCTATATATATAATACAATTAAAGAGAAACGGAGCAAAGAAAAATGGAGTTATTGAAAAATAGTTTATTTCCACTAATACACTGTTATACCGGTTTCGGTGATCAAACCATCGTTAGTAACAAACAATAACTTACAATAACAGTTATTGTTTGTTACTGACGATGGTTGCTGATTTGATCACCGAAACCGGTATGACAGTGTATTTTTCGCGTTCTTTCGTGTATTGGTGGAAATAGACAATTTTTCAATAACTCCATTTTTCTTTGAAATGGGTTTCCACGATTTCTTCGCCGGTGATTTAGATTGATTATCTTCTTCTATTTAGGTATCAATAATTTTACCTCGAAAATGGATAAGATAATTACGCATTAAATGTAGGCATGTACCTATGTATCTATAGCTGTAACTGGATCAGTATTTCAGAGCGTGCCGTTCACCAAGAGAATCACCTTGGACTCGGAGAAACTTCTTGATTCACAACTGTCAGTAAGTAATCCTATCTTTCGCTGACTCTGAAGGAAAAATTATTATAGTAAGATACCAGCGACCAGTTATTACGAGTAAAAAGTCCGCATTCCCGAGGCTCCTCTTGGCCTGAGGGTGTGTTCCCTGTACTTATCACAGTGGGAACACTGTTTGATGGTTTACCAAGTTTAATCGTCTCAAGTCGCCATCAGGTTGTCTCTGTCGTCGGATAAGATAAGAAACGGAAGTTGAATGAGAGCGGGGATGTCGAAAAACGAAGCGCCAAGTGTGAGAAATACGAGTTGTCTTGAGACCGTAGTTATATTTTACTAGCCTGACCGCTCGCTTCGCTCGCTATCCGAGATTCGCTGTACGCAGTATCGTGGAACCAACAAACGACGGAAAAATCCCATACCCTACCGGGTATTTGTGCCCAATTTTATCAAAATCCGTCAAGCCATTCAGGAGTTGACCATGGTCGACCATATTTCCGCTATGGTCAGGGAATTAAAAATGCGCCTACGTTCAACTTGGGAGGCTACCGGATATTGCTGCCAAATTTGGTCGATATCCGTTGAGCAATTCGGGATTCGACCATGGAGGGGCCCATGGATGCGCTATGGTCGACCGCGGGGGTAGTCCGAAGGGTCGATCGTAGATAGAATTTCACGTAGATTACGAATACGCGATAAAAAATAAGGGTTACCATTTCAATTAACGAAGTTGACCATGGTCGACCATAGTTCCGCTATGGTCAGGGAATTAAAAATGCGACGTTGCACAACTTGGGAGCCTACTGGATATTCGTGCCAAATTTGGTCGATATCCGTCAAGCCATTCAGGAGTTGACCATGGTCGACCATAGTTCCGCTATGGTCAGGGAATTAAAAATGCGACGTTGCACAACTTGGGAGCCTACTGGATATTCGTGCCAAATTTGGTCGATATCCGTCAAGCCATTCAGGAGTTGACCATGGTCGACCATATTTCCGCTATGGTCAGGGAATCAAAAATGCGCCTACGTTCAACTTGGGAGGCTACCGGATATTCGTGCCAAATTTGGTCGATATCCGTCGAGCCGTTCGGCCGTGAAAAGCAATTCGGGATTCGACCATGGAGGGGCCCATGGACGCGCTATGGTCGACCGCGGGGGTAGTCCGAAGGGTCGATCGTACATAGAATTTCACGTAGATTACGAATAGGCGATAAAAAATAGGGGTTACCGATCAAATAACGAAGTTGACCATGGTCGACCATAGTTCCGCTATGGTGAGGGAATTAAAAATGCGACGTTGCACAACTTGGGAGCCTACTGGGTATTCGTGCCAAATTTGGTCGATATCCGTCGAGCCATTACGGAGTTGACCATGGTCGACCATAGTTCCGCTATGGTCAGGGAATTAAAAATGCGACGTTGCACAACTTGGGAGCCTACTGGATATTCGTGCCAAATTTGGTCGATATCCGTCAAGCCATTCAGGAGTTGACCATGGTCGACCATATTTCCGCTATGGTCAGGGAATCAAAAATGCGCCTACGTTCAACTTGGGAGCCTACTGGATATTCGTGCCAAATTTGGTCGATATCCGTCAAGCCATTACGGAGTTGACCATGGTCGACCATAGTTCCGCTATGGTCAGGGAATTAAAAATGCGACGTTGCACAACTTGGGAGCCTACTGGGTATTCGTGCCAAATTTGGTCGATATCCGTCGAGCCGTTTGGCCGTGCATAGAATCACACACACGCAGACAGACAGACAGACAGAGATCCGTTTTTATAATATAGTAGGGATAGTAGTTCGCCAATAGAATCGCTTGCGACTTGAAATATGAAACGCTTGAGGGTGCACTCCTTGTCATCAGAATTCTATCGATGGAGGTGCTGCATAGTTTTGGTTCGGCTCCAGGAGTAATCAGGCTAATTGTTTGTGTTACGATTTAATATTCTGGTGCTACCTTAATCACCACAGATGAAAAAATACGTTCAACACATTTTATAGTGTATTTTGCTTCCTCACTACTGGAAGGTAGGGAAGCCTTGGATTAGTGGTGGGGGGGGGGGGTGGGGGGAATGTATGCCCTCCAAAATGGCAATTTCCACTACCATTTTGCGTTTCAGACATCGAGGAACATTTTTGGTTCCGTTTCTGTCTGTCTGCCTGAAGTAATTCCTTGTAACGCCCATAACTACACGAAATAATGGTCGAAATGGGCTGAAATTTGGAGGGTAGGTGCGGGTTGGGTCCTATACCAAAACCATTGAAGAAGTACGGTCTTTCGTCTGCGCATGCGCAAACGTGAAATAATTGGAACACCCGTAACTACCCTAAATATCGTTGAAATGAGTTGAAACTCGGAGGGTCGATCAGGAATAATACTTTGATAGTTCCAAATAAATTTCATTGGAATCGTACCGTAATTTTCGTCTGCGCATGCGCGAACATGAAATCTTGACCATTTCCTTGTAACGCTCCCAACTACGCGAAAAACAGTCGTAGAGATCTGAAATTTTGAGGGTAAACGCGGGTTTGATCACAGATGGTCCCTTATCAAAATGAATCTACCCAACTATTCTAAACGTTCATGTGATTCAAGTGAGGAAGCTACACCGCCTATTTGAAGTGGCAGGACGTTTTCACTATAAACTGTGTGTAATGCCCAGAAGGCATGTTGGATGTACCGTACCTACTTGACAAATTCGAAATAATTAACAGTGATAGGTTTGGTAAATTTTATGTCCTCGAAGTTTTTCTTCTTTGTTGCGTTCATTTTTGGAGCAGCTTTTATTCGTTTTCCATCCTTTCTCTCCACATTGATCCTTTTCACTTGGCCATTTCCTCTTCTCCTTGATGCAGCAGCAATCATATTGTGTCTCCTTTCACTTCGGGAATATAAGCTCACACTTTCAGTTATTGTGTTTTATAATAGTGGAAATCGCGATACAGACCATAATGGAAATTGGCAAAGTTTCAATAACTCCGTTTTTAGCGAATTTTCGAAGAAAAAGAAGCTATTGTTCTCGGTCCAAAATTTTTAAAACTCGAATTTCCGAAAGATTTTTATACCAAAATCCGTTTCAGACCATCCTGAATTCCCTGCCGAAAGACACCAAAAATTATATGTATATATATATATATATATTTTTATATATATTTATATATTTATATATTTATATATATATTTATATATGTATGTGTCATTCCAGACGATAACTCTCGAAAGAATTGAGATAAAAAGTTCAAATTTGCACGAAAAATCTGTCTTGGCAATCGAGAGGCTAAGTTCGAAGATGGGCAGAATCGGGTCACCCTAAGGGGGAGTTTTGGGGAGTTTTAGGGGGGGAAAATTACCCATAAATTCCCAAAATGAAAAAGTCTGACAAGTGACACCTCATTTTAAAGGTTTTTGTACGCTGAACACGATGGTGAAATCAGAATTGCGATATCTCATTCCGTTCTCAAACTGGAGCACTTTGAAGATGAAGGAACGTGGTTATTTCTTGAGATGTTCTTCCTGGTTCGTCTGCTCTAGTCTGATAACGGAATGGGATATCGCAATTCTGACTTCACCATCGTGTTCAGCGTTGGAAAATCTACAAACCGAGGTGTTACTCGGCAAAAAATGGAACAAAAAATTTGTTACCTACGTACCCAATACCTACTCTTCTGGTATTCAAAACATTTTTGATTTCCCCCTCCCCCTCCTTCCACCCCAAATTATACTTTGCGTAAAACTACTCCTGTTTTAATTTTGTATGGTATCAAGTTGGGAAAACATTGACCGAAAATTAATTTTCAGAAAATTTTAGGCGGAGGAGGAAGATGCCAAAAACTTCGAAAATTCGCTCTTATAGCCATGCTGCATGACTGTGGTTTTATTATAATATTCCGGGCCTATTCGATGGTTCTTCAGAACTTGCAGTATTAATCTTGGCGGGTCTATAATTAAATCATCCCTATGTGCCCTACCACTTGAAATGCTGGGGTCTACTCGATGGATTATCAGAATGTGCTGTGTAAGTTTTGGCGCCCCGGTGCCGGGAATGGCGCCTTATAATTTAAAAACAGCTAATTTTGGCTCTTACGACCTTGAAATTTTTGAGAGCAATCAATGGATCGTCAGTCAATCAATTCGTTCTGATCTGCAGAGCTGCTGTGTAGTTGTTGATGGTGCAAGGGGCCCCTTAGCACTGCCTTCTGTTTCCGAGTGGTACCTATGTGAGAACCATAATATGTAACAGCTATTTGTGAAGGCTCTCTGCTCTCTGTTGGTACGGATGGCGCTATGATCCTTTGAAGTGACCGGTCCCCATTGATGTTTTATATCAACTTCGGAAGTCGTATAAAATCAATGGCAACATCTCCTGGTGGATCGTTTGATCCTAGCAAACCGGGGATTCATCTTTAACGTACTTTTCCACGACCGCATACTGTCCAGATCTACTGTTTTGATGGCTGTAGATGTCCGGTCTCAGAAAGAAACAGGTAGGTACCTAGTATTAAATCTAAAGGGTTTATTTCAAGGGTTATTTAAGGGAGTATTCTCTCAACGGCCTGATAATGTCCTCCAGTACTCAATAATGTCGCCTCCAGTACTCAACCAGCTAGTGACGACGGACTCCTCCGGAAGGTATGGTAGGTAATATTAGGTAGATACCCAGGTGATTGTTATTTAACTTCTTGAAGGACCACCTCAGAACTTCAGGAAAACAATAATTTGACAGATAAAAAATCGGTGCTCAATAAAGACTGTGTTGAGATTGACGGAACATAAACATACACATGGTTCATTGCATGTAACTTGTACAGGTCCAAATTACTGTGCTTCGTAGTTGGATTTTACGGTATGTAACCGTACCTGTGGACCTGAAGTGGATAATAGAAGGAATGACTAGAATTGATCTCTGGATTGACTAGATCGAATAAATGATAATGATAGAAGTTTGGTTATTTATAGGTACTCACGACTAGCTTGTCTGACTTTGATGAGACTCTCTCTTGCTTCAACCTGATACGAATTACAGAACTATCCGATCATTAATACGGCCACTGCGCATGCGCAAACGCGAATCCGAGTTACTCGACTTCTCACAGATAAATGCCCCGACAAATCCGGGGGTCGTTTGGGCGTAGCTTCTTTATGGTCCCCTATGCATTTCAAAACGCACGGATTACAAATTCAAAACGCTTGGTGGTGGCATTTACTCGATTTAGGGCTGTCCTTGGGGAAGGTATATATTATAGGAAAATAATAAACCTTGCAATTAGTTCCAGAGTTAGGTTATTTGATTGTACCTAGTTACCTTTTGGTAAAAGATGAAGTTAGGTCCTTGATGTATAGTACAAAAGAAAGTGTACCTTCAGCAGTCCAAGAAACACCGATGGGCCGTCTCCCAACTACCCTCTACATTTGGACGCAAATTTAAGATTCCCAAGGAATCAGTTGTAGACCCCTCCCCCCCCCCCCCCCCCCCAATAATCCCCGCTGTGTAGTTATGAACCTTCAGTGGTATTGCGTACAGAACAGTGATCTACTCTTGAGGTTTACCAGGTTATAAGGGTCTTAAAAGAAAATAATGAACCGTTGTGTGGTAGAATTTGCAGCGTTAAAAAAAAAATGTCTCAAGGAGTCTTGCAACCAGTCTGCGTCATCTCTGAAACAGTTCCGATTTTTCACGACCGTTCTGGGGACTCAACCGATTTTCCCACAAGTATGGATATCACCCTCGCGCCGCTAGGGACCCTTTGGTCGTCACCCTCTGTTGATACCTTTGACCCGACATTGTTTCACGAACACCCCGGAATACAAGGGTGGACAGGGGGGGAAAAACGTGGTAAAAACCTGCTGAGGTCCCCTGTCTGCCCTTCCATGACGATGTTTTGTTTCAGCTTCAGAGATCCGAGCAAGAAGGTCCTCGTGACGGTCTTGTTCTGGGGAGCCACATTCATCATTATTTGCGCACTTTTACTGAACTGATAGGAGCGTTTTGGTACCAAATTCCACCATCGTAGGTTAAAGGGGGGGGGGGTGCAAATTATTACACAAAGGTTTCTTATTCACCTGTACAGATGCCCCTTCTGCGGAGGTCACTGATTTCTGTGGTCAGTACCCTCGAGCTCCCCCAGGAAAGCCCTAAATCGAGTACTGGAGCCGGCCCGGTTATTAAAGTTTCATACAAATGCGCGGGATTCAATAATTCATCATTCATCATTTTTTGTAGTTATTGATGAAGCATAATGCAAATAATATACCGTTGTGCAATAATTTACCTATATAAGTGCTCCTTCTGCGTAGATAGTTTAATAAACTGTTGTGTAATAATTTACCATTGTGTAATAATTCACCGTTGTGCAATAATTTAGTTGTGTAGTAATTTACAGAATAATAAACCGTTGTGTAATAATTTACAAATAATAACCGTTGTGTAATAATTTACCTGTTTTACCTGTACAGATGCCCTAAATCGAGTATTGAGCCAGCCCGGAAATTACATTTCATAATAATTGTTGTCATTCATGAAACATAACTTTTATTCAAGTTACAAAAGTACCTACCAACAAAATCCAAAATAACCTTCAATTTTGGTTTATTATTTTCAATAATGGACCATTGGAATCGAGCATGAAAAAAAAAAAAAAAAAATCACCCCCCTCAAAATTTGATGGTTTACGTTACAAGGTATGTAGAATCCAAAACTGCAATAAAAATATTTCTGTCTGTACGCCGTACGGGCCACTTTTCTTAGTTACCATGAAAGAAAATTGATGAAATTCGGGTTATAGGTTCCGTTCGGGGTCTAGTTGGTCCTCGAAGCTCGACGTTACTGTCAGTCATCTCTAAGGGGTTCAAAATAGGGGTTGAAATTTTCAGAAGGCCGTAGCTCGAAAACTTTCGATAGAGAAGGGTATGGTTTTTTTTACGATGTTAAATTTGTCTTGAGCTAAACAATTTTTTGAGACCACCCGGAGCATCGTACGTCCAGCCGTTCGTGAGCACCAAAAAGCTTCGTCAACACGATCGTGAATCAAACGGTATAAATCCGGCCCGGATATCATCACTGCGGAGCATCTGATTATAATCAAGGATGGCTGTATGAAGTCGAGTAGTTTGTTCTGCGATATTATTTCATTTGACAAGTGATTGGACTATTGGATTTTGTTGGTAGGTACTTTTGAAACTTGAACAAACGTTGAAGTATTATTTATGGGTAAATTATTACACAACCGCAAATTATAACACAACGGTAAATTATTACACAACGGTAAAGTATTACACCACGGTAAATTATTACACAACGGCTCATCTACCCAAAAGGGTCTGGATTTTGTTGATAGGTACTTTTGCAACTTGAACAACCGTTGAAGTATTATTGATGGGTGAATTATTACACAATGGCAAATTATTGCACAACGGTAAATTATTACATAAGGGCTCATCCACCCAGAAGGGGCTGGATTTTGTTGATGGGTACTTTTGCAACTTGAACAACCGTTGAAGTATTATTGATGGGTAAATTATTACACAACGGCAAATTATTACACAACTGTAAATTATTACACAACGGTAAATTATTACACAACGGCTCATCTACCAAGAAGGGGCTGGATATTGTTGATAGGTACTTTTGCAATTTGAACAACCGTTGAAGTATTATTTATGGGCAAATTATTACACAACGGTTCATTATTCTATCTCCGTAGAAGGGGAACCTATACAGGTAAATTATTACACAACGGTTTAGGTAGGTATACCTAGTAACGAGTACGGGGTTAGGCGAACCCTACGGAGAGTCCGCGATCTACATAATATGTCTTTAATAGTACATAAATGTTATATAGGAGGGTTATCTATACGGAGACCTGTGATCTGTAACAGGAGGGTATTCTGTACAAAATAATAAACCGTTGTGCAGGGATTTGCAGCGTTTTTCAAATGAAATAATATCACAGAACAACCAAGTCGGCTTCATAATCCGTGAATATAATCAGGTGCTCCCTAGCAATGTTTATTTCGGGCCAATTTCCAAATGTTACCGCGTCCCTAGCGATTTTTGGTTCATGGTAACTAAGAAAAGTGCGAAATACGGTGTACGGCGGACGAACAGAAATTTTTTTATTGCATTTTCGGATTCTACATACCTTGAAACGTAAACCATCAGATTTATGGTGCGGGGGGGGGGGGGGGATTTTTGTGTTTATTTTTTATTTCATTTTTTAATTTTTTTTCATGCTCGATTGCAAAGGTCCATTATTGAAAATAATAAACCATAATATTATCGTCATTGCTCCCGCACAACTGATCCTCCTGCCTCCCCACCAGTCCACTGTGTCTGCCCTTCCTTAATGATGTTTATTGTTTCATCTTCCCATCTTGAGGGAAACAAGGTAGACGATGCCCCCTACGAAAACCTCCTTCGTAGGCATAATTTCCATAATCAGAGTTCCCACTCAAACAAAATTATTTCCAACTCAACTGTACAGCCAGAACTGACCATATCCCCCAGTTCCCTGCTACAGATGCGTCCCAGAAAAAAAATCCCTCGCGTTGCCCCCATTAGGGGGAAGGGGAACCTTAAAATTAAAATGTAAAAAAATGGTTGTTTTTGTTCTCGTTCCTCTTAAAACAATATATTGAGATGAGTTTTCTCAGGATCCTGTTATTAGGCTGCCCCCTCCGCGTTAATCCTTAGGGCGTCCCCTCCCTAACCTTAGTAGGGTTATTTTTTTTAAACGAACTGGGCAATTTTCTCACAGTAGGTGTCTGTGAAATGGCATCATTAACCTCGGTTTTCTCAAACGGCCTTCGGCTGCGGGTTTTGGGTTAGTATTGGTTGAGAGTAGTAAAACAAATAAACCTTTCGTTTACCACAAATTTATGTATATTTAAACACTTTTCACCCAGGTTCGAGAATCCTCAGGTACATAAAACTGACGTAAACATTTTTTATAAACCTTGTTTGTGTGAAATTTATGTATCTGAGTGAAAAGCTTCGTGCTTGAATGTTAATTTGTGGTAAACGAAAGGTTTATTTGTTTTATTATTATACATCGTATGACGGCTGGCTTACAACATATCTGCGGTTAAATTCGATGAATTAATTTCTACTGGTTTATTATTTTAAATAATGAACCTCTGCAATGGAACATTAAAACAAAAACGCCAGTATGTAAAAAAGGACAATATTGTTGTAAAATACTGAAAAAAGCACGTTCAGAAGTGTGTGTTTATCGCCCCCAGTCGTGATTATTGGATTCGCGTTTCATTATTTATTGAACTACGCCTCTGGGTGAAAGGTGAGTTCAGCACCAAGAACATTTTAACATAGGTAACAGTCTAAAAACCCTAGTTTGTGCGTGTGTGTGTGTTTGTGTGCGTGTCTATACAGGAAAAAACGCTGCAAAGTCCTTGTCACATGGGTTTATTCTTCTGTTGTACAACCTACAGAAATATTGGCTGTTCATTTATTGTTTCTTCAATGTGGAATAATTGAAATAGCTATTTCTGATTGTTTCCACCAATTTTGCCCCCCAAAACTCGAATAAAGTACGCTCCTTTTTTTTTTAAATAAATTATCTCTGATCATTGATAGTACCATTTAATTGTATTGATTCACCTGTTTACACTGTTTCTAGTGTTATTATACAAATTGACGGTGATTTCAGACAATTTCCCAGGCTTTTGATTAATAAAAATTCAATTTTGGTAGCTGAACCTTTGGTAAAACCTCAATTTCCGCCTCTGGTCAAAATCGACATCTTATTCGGTCTTTTCGTCTCAAAAATCATGGAAAACGATACCTCAAAAGCTCATCTTACTGACATGTTACTAGAACACCAAAAAACTCCATTTTTACCCCCATTTTTCACCCATAACACCCTTGAGTAGTCCGACCGGGTTGCAATATTTCGGGACACAACTAGGGCCCAAATGGAGCCCGTGTGCGAAAGAACGAATTTTTTAGACCGAAATTAGAGTAGATATTATGGATGATACGGCGGACGGACATTGCTTTTTTGAAATCTAAGCACCTTGAAACGTAAAAGAAAAAAATTTGAGGGGATGTTATAAAAATTGTTTGCTGAGCGAATATATAAGTGTATTATTCTCAGAATAATAAACCAGTAAAAAACCGTTGCGTAATAATTTGCAGCGTTCTTCTGTTGCGGTCACTCAAAAGGCCATTTTCTCATGTGATTATTATTTTTATTATTTTTTCTGGATAAAAGCACATTCAGCTGCCAACTCTTGGTGTTTGTGTTCTGTGCCTATGTTCATCCAAAACGCTCGAATTTCCGGTGCACATATTCTGAGTTCACCCAAAACTATTTCTCTTGGTGTTCAAGGAAATCATCCGTTTGCATAAATATTTCACGTTGTGCGTCTGTTCGCCTAGTGCGCGTGTCTCCTTTCTTGCTGTTAGATGTAGTAGTTCCAGGGGTTTACGGTTCGAGTCGTTTGTTCTATTGACTTTTTGCTTCTCAACCCTTTTTCTTTCATTAGTCTCGAGATGGAAAATAAAAGAAATCCCGGTTTTTCGGTCTATTCAACAAAATTAGTCCTCTAGACCGAATTTTTTCATTGTACTGGCCGAAAACAATAAGTTCTCCCCCTTCTCAAGACGTTGGATTCGTCAGTCCTGAGCTATTTTGACGCACTGTGAAACGCCTGGGCGTGTACGGGCGCTGCTGGGGGGGTCTCTTGAACAGCTGGCTTCTTTGACTTTCTTATTGTACTTATACGACAGATCGAAAAATCAAAAACCCTCGGTGTAGGCGTGTAGCGGCAGACCGGCGATAGACGCACGCCCGCCGTGTCCTGGCCATCGGGGGTGACTTTATCGGTTCCGTAAGCATAGTAATGTTGTGCCACCTTCGCGCAGCTGGCGCCGCAAGGCTCGAGTGCACTCCACGCACGATATGGCTTTTGTGAGCTGAGTTTTACCGTTAGGCTCCTTACAATAATTTAACTCCTCCTTGGCAACCGAGAAACAACTTGGAGTAACATAGAAACCAAGAATTAAGCCTACCCAGTCATCCTGTTGACCAGGGGCCCTAAAAACTTTCACTCTTCACTCTGCACTCTTCAAATCCACACTCTGCACTTTGCGAACGAATTTCCGTTCCTAAAGGATGCTCTTGATTTGAAGAGGAAGAGTGAAATGCAAATTGTGGAATTGCAGAGTTTTACCCTGTTTCGAACAGTTCTGTTCCTGAAAGTTATCTTTAGCAAAGTGCGAAGTGAAGAGTGCGTTTTAGATGGAGAGTTTACAATATTTTTGCAGAGTCCCAAATGACTCTGCGGTTGAATGACATACTTTTCAAATCGGGTTTTAGGTTTTATTTCTTCGTTAAATTCAGTGTTTGGTAGTGCTAATAAAAAGAAGAGAATTCACTCTTTCAATTAGATCTAAATGTGAGCTGAGCTTTACCGTTAGGCTCCTTACAATAATTTAACACCACCTTGGCAACCGAGAAACAACTTGGAGTAACATAGAAACCAAGAATTAACCCTACCCAGTCATCCTGTTGACCAGGGCCCTAAAGACGTTCACTCTTCGCCCTGCACTCTTCAAATCCACACTTTGCACTTTGCGAACGAATTTCCGTTCCTGAAGAGCGCTCTTGATTTGAAGAGGAAGACTGAAATGCAAAGTGTAGAATTGCTGAGTTTTACCCCGTTTCAAACATTTCCGTTCCTAAAGGTTATCTTTAAGTGCAATGTGAAGAGTGCGTTTTAGATGGAGAGTTTACAATATTTTTGCAGAGTCCCAAATGTCTCTGCGGTTGAATGACATACCTACTTTTCAAATCGGGTTTTAGGTTTTATTTCTTCGTTAAATTCAGTGTTTGGTAGTGCTAATAAAAAGAAGAGAATTCACTGTTTCGATTAGATCTAAATGTGAGCTGAGTTTTACCGTTAGGCTCCTTACAATAATTTAACACCTCCTTTGCAACCGAGAAACAACTTGGAGTAACATAGAAACCAAGATTAACCCTACCCAGTCATTCTGTTGACCAGGGGCCCTAAAGACTTTCAATCTTCTCTCTGCACTCTTCAAATCCACACTCTGCACTTTGCGAACGAATTTCCGTTCCTAAAGGACGCTCTTGATTTGAAGAGGAAGAGTGAAATGCAAATTGTAGAATCGCAGAGTTTTACCCTGTTTCGAACAGTTCTGGTCCTGAAAGTTATCTTTAGCAAAGTGCGAAGTGAAGAGTGCGTTTTAGATGGAGAGTTTACAATATTTTTGCAGAGTCCCAAATGACTCTGCGGTTGAATGACATACTTTTCAAATCGGGTTTTAGGTTTTATTTCTTCGTTAAATTCAGTGTTTGGTAGTGCTAATAAAAAGAAGAGAATTCACTCTTTCAATTAGATCTAAATGTGAGCTGAGCTTTACCGTTAGGCTCCTTACAATAATTTAACACCACCTTGGCAACCGAGAAACAACTTGGAGTAACATAGAAACCAAGAATTAACCCTACCCAGTCATCCTGTTGACCAGGGCCCTAAAGACGTTCACTCTTCGCCCTGCACTCTTCAAATCCACACTCTGCACTTTGCGAACGAATTTCCGTTCCTGAAGAGCGCTCTTGATTTGAAGAGGAAGACTGAAATGCAAAGTGTAGAATTGCTGAGTTTTACCCCGTTTCGAACATTTCCGTTCCTAAAGGTTATCTTTAAGTGCAATGTGAAGAGTGCGTTTTAGATGGAGAGTTTACAATATTTTTGCAGAGTCCCAAATGACTCTGCGGTTGAATGACATACTTTTCAAATCGGGTTTTAGGATTTATTTCTTCGTTAAATTCAGTGTTTGGTAGTGCTAATAAAAAGAAGAGAATTCACTCTTTCAATTAGATCTAAATGTGAGCTGAGCTTTACCGTTAGGCTCCTTACAATAATTTAACACCACCTTGGCAACCGAGAAACAACTTGGAGTAACATAGAAACCAAGAATTAACCCTACCCAGTCATCCTGTTGACCAGGGCCCTAAAGACTTTCACTCTTCGCCCTGCACTCTTCAAATCCACACTCTGCACTTTGCGAACGAATTTCCGTTCCTAAAGGACGCTCTTGATTTGAAGAGGAAGAGTGAAATGCAAATTGTAGAATTGCTGAGTTTTACCCTGTTTCGAACATTTCCGTTCCTAAAGGTTATCTTTAAGTGCAAAGTGAAGAGTGCGTTTTAGATGGAGAGTTTACAATATTTTTGGAAGGTCCCAAATGTCTCTGCGGTTGAATGACATACCTACTTTTCAAATCGGGTTTTAGGTTTTATTTCTTCGTTAAATTCAGTGTTTGGTAGTGCTAATAAAAAGAAGACAATTCACTGTTTCGATTAGATCTAAATGTGAGCTGAGTTTTACCGTTAGGCTCCTTACAATAATTTAACACCTCCTTTGCAACCGAGAAACAACTTGGAGTAACATAGAAACCAAGAATTAACCCTACCCAGTCATTCTGTTGACGAGGGGCCCTAAAGACTTTCAATCTTCACTCTGCACTCTTCAAATCCACACTCTGCACTTTGCGAACGAATTTCCGTTCCTAAAGGACGCTCTTGATTTGAAGAGGAAGAGTGAAATGCAAATTGTAGAATCGCAGAGTTTTACCCTGTTTCGAACAGTTCTGTTCCTGAAAGTTATCTTTAGCAAAGTGCAAAGTAAAGAGTTTGCGTTTCAGATGAAGAGTTTACAACATTTTTTCAAAGTCCGTACCTACTAGCCCTGGCTGAGTGGATAACATGCTACACTTCTATGGTGAAAGACCCGCATTTCTTTAGCGACCAAACGAGTGCTCCTTGACAGGTACGATGAAAATCAAAAATTACCTCCTCAGACAACGTTAAACATATTCATGATTTATCTGTTCTTCTTTAGTAGATTCCCGCCAAACTACTCGGAAAATCAAAAATGATCTCCTCAAACACCGTTAGACACAGTTTTTCACTCATCGAAACCAGTGTAGAAGTGTAGCATGTTGTTCTGCATCAATTTGGGTCGTTTGGGATGTTTCAAATTGTGTAGAGTTTAAATTTGATTCAGTGCGATCAACCACGAACCAACTCTCTCGTATGGTTGCAATTCCTGCGCAGGTGAAACGGTATATTGTTCGTCGACATTTAGGTGTTGACTGCTGATGATTTTCTCCAGAAATTCTCACCAAAACGTCGACTGGTTCCCCAGGTTTGGAAACAGGTGAACTTTTCTATTCATTCTGTGGAATTTCCACTTGTTCTGCGGAGGGCCCAGGAACGTAAGTGGGACTTGCCAGACCTTTCCGGCAAAAAAAACTGGGGAAAACGAGATGATGTGCCGCCTACCTGGTCTCTCCTCCAGTCATCCGAAGGCGAACCTACCTGATCCGGGACAATGAACGTCTCAAGAATTAGGAAGTGGCAACAGGTGGGTGGTAAGACGACAAGTCCTTATTTACCATTGCAGGGTTTTACCTACTTTGGCTTTTCTGAGAGATCGGAAGTAAACAGTGAGGGGTTGTTTTTACTAACAGCCCTTCAGAAAAATAGATTTAATAGTAAGATAGATTTAAAAAAAACCAGTCATGCAGCATGACTTAATGAGCGAATTTTCAAAGAAATATTCGAATTAATGGCTATGGTTTTGAATAAAGGAAAACTTCTTCCTCCTACTGTTAGTACCTAAATTGAATAATTTGAAATAGATTTTTTCTTTCGTCTTCCTTCTAGTAATACGTGGGCCGGTACTTGTCTATCTATGAAGGTATCATAACAATTATATGTCAAATGGGAAATTCAAGGAGTTGTACTAATCGTTTGCCTCCCCCTTTTTTGCTTCGAACTCTCGTCTTCAATTAATACTTCTCACATTTTTCAATCTGACCACTCTAAGGGGGTGGGGGGGGGGGGGGGGTTTAAAGATTATCCTAGTTTTGGGTAATTTTTGCGCACTTTAAATGCTCTAATTTAAGAACGGATTTAGATATCTAAAATCCGATTTCACCATCGTGTTCAGCGTGCAAAAACCTTTAAAATGAGGGGTCACTTGTTAGAAAATAACATTTTGGGGATTTTTGGGTAATTTTTGCGCACTTTAAATGCTCTAATTTGAGAACGGATCAAGATATCTAAAATCCGATTCCACCATCGTGTTCAGCGTGCAAAAACCTTTAAAATGAGGGGTCACTTGTTGAAAAATAACATTTTGGGGATTTTTGGGTAATTTTTAAATGCGCACTTTAAATGCGCCAAAACCCTCCTTAGAGTAGGCCAATTTCGCCCATCTTCGAACTTAGCCTTTCGATTGCCAAGATAGATTTTTTATGCAAATTTGAGCTGTTTATCTCAATTCTATCGAGAGTTATCGTCTGGAGTGACACATATATATATATAAATATATATATACATATAAAAAAGTGTTAAATTTCAGGAATCGTTTTAGAATGGTCTGAAACGGATTTCTATGAAGAAAATTTCCAAAAATTTATATTATTTAAATTTCGAAGCCATTGCAATAGCTTCATTTTCTTTGAAAATTCGCTAAAAAAGGGGAAAAAAAGAGAAAAAGTTCCGACCATGAAGCATGGCTATAAGAGCGAATTTTCAAAGAAATATTCGTACTATTGTGTAGAAATATGATATAGCGTGAAACACCTTTTGTAACGTTACTAATTTTTTCGTTATTTTAGCCTTTTTACCGATTTTTTACTCGCATAAAGTCAAATGTTACCCACTCTTTTCAGAGAAAAATATTTTTATCATCGAAGTGAAGCGATTTCTGTCGTGAATCACCATCCCACACAACGTCAGGTGAATCAATATGGATTTTAGCCCTTAATACCAATTTTTAACTCCCAAAAATTCATATTTGACCCCTTTTCTATACGAAAAACAACGGAAATTGTATTCCTGTCTTTACTCACCTTTCCGTAGCACTTTCAGTGATTTTGTATCAATTGGTCGCGTTTTTAGCCGTTCTTATCGATTTTTGACCCATAAAAACTCAAATTTGACCCCCTTAGAATTTTTGAAAATCGTCTTCTTGGAACTCCTCCTTTTGTTTCGCAATGCGAACTTTGGAATTTTTATCATGCACCCAAGGTCAGATATCGTCTGGAGTGACACATAAATAAATAAATAAATAAATAAATAAATAAATATATATATATATATATATATATATATATGTGCGCGCGCGCGCGCGCGCGTGTGTGTGTGTGTGTGTGTGTGTGTGTGTGTGTGTGTGTGTGTGTGTGTGTGTGTGTGTGTGTGTGTGTGTGTGTGTGTGTGTGTGTGTGTGTGTGTGTGTGTGTATTTATAAATACCCACAGGAGATTTGGGTTTTTGACCTTCACCTAGTCTAAATACACACACATGTACGAGTGTGATGACGGTATCGACCGTATTTCATATGAATGGTTATTCATATAAATTTCATATGAATTCAGGATGCTTTGAAACGGATTTGGCTCAAAAAAATTTCAAAAATTCATGTTCTGAAAATTTTGGGCCCATTGCAGTAGCTTAATTTTTTTTGCTGAAAATTCGCTAAAGAGGCTATTTCCGCTCGTTTGGGTGGGTATGTCGATTTACTGAGTGTCCCGGAAAGATTATTTGAACAGGAAAGATTGACTGAGAAATCAATTTTTATTCTGTTTCCATGACTACCAAGGTAGGTGAAGCCTTGTATTCACTACTGGAGGGAAACAATTTTTGTCTTTCAAAATCAAAAAATCTATTAGCGTTTTTGTTTCTTTGTGAACAAATTTTATTCTATGTCTTTGTGCGCTATTCCTTCCTATACGAATGGTCGTAATGTTAGGTGAGATGGTAGGTGTGGCGTGTGCGTTGGTGGGCCCCTTATTTATGATTTTCGTCCAAATCGGACTGTAACTTTCGCCTCATTTTATCCTCCAATGTTAATCGGTTTTTAATTTCTGACTAAATTTTCGCAATCCGAGAACAACTAATTTACTCAAGATTTACCATTGTATGCCTTTGGGGACTGACAAAAAATATTTTTTGTCTTCGGGTTGGAGCTGAACTTGCGCAAAACAAGAATCGTTAACATAATCTATAACTTGACCAAAGTTGACTCTTGTAAGTACGAGTATGTCTGGCAATCCGGCCCTAAAACTGGTGGTTTGACGTTTATGTTGTTCAAGACTTCTAGTTGTTGATTTCAACTTGTCTCGATTCGAGAGAAAGGCCAGGCCACCCTCCTCCAATATCAATCGGTTTTTAATTTCTTACTAAATTTTCGCAATCCGAGAACAACTAATTTACTCAAGATTTACCATTGTATGCCTTTGGGGACTGACAAAAAACATTGTTTGTCTTTACGTTGGAGCTGAACTTGCGCAAAACAAGAATCGGTTAACATAATCTATAACTTGACCAAAGTTGACTCTTGTAAGTACGAGTATGTCTGGCAATCCGGCCCTAAAACTGGTGGTTTGACGTTTATGTTGTTTAAGACTTCTAGTTGTTGATTTCAACTTGTCTCGATTCGAGAGAAAGGCCAGGCCACCCTCCTCAAATATCAATCGGTTTTTAATTTCTGACTAAATTTTCGCAATCCGAGAACAACAAATTTACTCAAGATTTACCATTGTATGCCTTTGGGGACTGACGAAAAACATTGTTTGTCTTTACGTTGGAGCTGAACTTGCGCAAAACAAGAATCGGTTAACATAATCTATAACTTGACCAAAGTTGACTCTTGTAAGTACGAGTATGTCTGGCAATCCGGCCCTAAAACTGGTGGTTTGACGTTTATGTTGTTTAAGACTTCTAGTTGTTGATTTCAACTTGTCTCGATTCGAGAGAAAGGCCAGGCCACCCTCCTCAAATATCAATCGGTTTTTAATTTCTGACTAAATTTTCGCAATCCGAGAACAACAAATTTACTCAAGATTTACCATTGTATGCCTTTGGGGACTGACGAAAAACATTGTTTGTCTTTACGTTGGAGCTGAACTTGCGCAAAACAAGAATCGGTTAACATAATCTATAACTTGACCAAAGTTGACTCTTGTAAGTACGAGTATGTCTGGCAATCCGGCCCTAAAACTGGTGGTTTGACGTTTATGTTGTTTAAGACTTCTAGTTGTTGATTTCAACTTGTCTCGATTCGAGAGAAAGGCCAGGCCACCCTCCTCAAATATCAATCGGTTTTTAATTTCTGACTAAATTTTCGCAATCCGAGAACAACAAATTTACTCAAGATTTACCATTGTATGCCTTTGGGGACTGACGAAAAACATTGTTTGTCTTTACGTTGGAGCTGAACTTGCGCAAAACAAGAATCGGTTAACATAATCTATAACTTGACCAAAGTTGACTCTTGTAAGTACGAGTATGTCTGGCAATCCGGCCCTAAAACTGGTGGTTTGACGTTTATGTTGTTTAAGACTTCTAGTTGTTGATTTCAACTTGTCTCGATTCGAGAGAAAGGCCAGGCCACCCTCCTCAAATATCAATCGGTTTTTAATTTCTGACTAAATTTTCGCAATCCGAGAACAACAAATTTACTCAAGATTTACCATTGTATGCCTTTGGGGACTGACGAAAAACATTGTTTGTCTTTACGTTGGAGCTGAACTTGCGCAAAACAAGAATCGGTTAACATAATCTATAACTTGACCAAAGTTGACTCTTGTAAGTACGAGTATGTCTGGCAATCCGGCCCTAAAACTGGTGGTTTGACATTTATGTTGCTTAAGACTTCTAGTTGTTGATTTCAACTTGTCTCGATTCGAGAGAAAGGCCAGGCCACCCTCCTCCAATATCAATCGGTTTTTAATTTCTGACTAAATTTTCGCAATCCGAGAACAACAAATTTACTCAAGATTTACCATTGTATGCCTCTGGGGACTGACGAAAAACATTGTTTGTCTTTACGTTGGAGCTGAACTTGCGCAAAACAAGAATCGGTTAACATAATCTATTACTTGACCAAAGTTGTCTCTTGTAAGTACGAGTATGTCTGGCAATCCGGCCCTAAAACTGGTGGTTTGGCGTTTATGTTGTTCAAGACTTCTAGTTGTTGATTTCAACTTGTCTCGATTCGAGAGAAAGGCCAGGCCAGGCCTCCCTGTGTAAACAAGTAAATACCCCATTTCCTGCATCTGATTGTCGTCGGGACGCCCCCACTCTCTCTCGCCAGCCACGGCCAGGATGAAGACCCCCAACCGTTCTTTGTTCTAACTGTTCCTAACAACCTCGCTAAACCGGTTCCGTACTCAACTGCGAGTGAACTGAGTAAGGTTTTGTTTCACTACCTACGTGATTTCTACTCAGCTTAAATTGCAAAGCTTTTGAACAAATGCAGCGCTTGGTGGGCAAAATAAATACAAGTTGTGTGGGTTTTGTGTGTTCGAAGGTTGTACCCCACAAGGTTGGTTGTCCTAATACCGGTACGCGCTTTGTCCACAAATGCGTAATGTGAATTTCCTGATTTTAGACATCCAGCGTCTGGCTATTCCAAGAGATTATAACCATATTATGTGTCAAATACAGTTTGTACTGCCTAATGCAATTTTTTCTGATCTTGACAAAACGTCCTTGTCGCTGAATGTTGAAGAAGCTGGACTCCAGCTGCATTTGTCTTTCTGCTCCGCTATAAGTGATCTCCCGAATGAATTATAACTTGAAATTTCGAGCTATCTTCTCGTTGAACCGTCAGAATTTGCTGTGTATTGTGGTGCCTTGGCGGCGCGAAGGAGCGGAACCTGAAATGCGGAAACCAACTAATTTCAGAAAACATCAAATTGACACCTCTGATTTCAGCTGATCTGTAATAGCGCTGCTGATGAGTCCCACGTGGCACCTCACATAAATGTGTGTGTTTCTAATAAACTGGTTATTTCGAAGGACTCACGATTTCCGAGATCAACCTGTATGTGACTTTGTATCCGTATGTATGCTGCCTGCATACAGCAGCTACTTGTTCGTAGGTACGGTATCTGGACATCGCTTTGTATTCGCAGGTAGAGCAGCTGCAGCATTTTGGTACGTTCTTTATGATCTCGTCTTCTGAATCTGAATTCAAAACTGTCTTCTCGTACCTATCGTTTACATTCTGAAAAACGCTGCAAATTATTACACAACGGTTTATTATTTATCTGTATAGATGCACCTTCTGCGTATATCACTATTTCTGTCGTCAGTACCCTCGATCTCCCCCAGGAGAGCCCTGAATCGAGTACTGAAGCCGGCCCAGGAATTAGTTTCATACAAATGCGCGGGATTTATTGGGTTTAATAATGAACCTCATAAACAATAGATTACCTACTGACTGTTGTCTGGCCATAATCCTACTCGATTTTTCAATGTCTCTAGTAATCATTGTTCAATCATATTTATATTTTGTATTTTTTAAACACATATCTATTAGCATTTCCATATTGAATTAGCGGTTTTCCAAATCAAAATGATCGATTTTCCAAATTGAATTAACAGTTATTCAAATCAAATTAACGATTTTCCAAATTGTATTTAACCGAACTAAATCACTAGCGAAGAAATCGTGGAAACCCATTTCAAAGAAAAACGGAGTTATTGAAAAAAATAGTCTATTTCCACTAATACACGAAAAAACGCGAAAAACACTGTTTTACCGGTTTCGGTGATCAAACCATCGTCAGTAACAAACATTAACTTAAACTTATTGTTTGTTACTGACGATGGTTTGATCACCAAAACCGGTATTTTCGTGTATTAGTGGAAATGGACTATTTTTTCAATAACTCCGTTTTCCTTTGTATTTAACGGTTTTCCTAGTCAAACTAACGGTTATAATTATATCCAAATTGAATTAACGGTTCCTTAAACATAATATGGATATCTACATTCAAAGTAATTTATGGAATCATAAGAAAAGAAAGAAAAACGATCCATTGCGATACGTATCCATTATTGTGTTTCTGTTGTATGCGTGAAAGAATGTACCTATATTATCTTCTAATAAAGCGATAGGCGTGAATGATAGCACGGACGACTCATTAGGAAGGTATTGATTTGATAGGCTAAACAAATAGAAAATATATTCCTTCACATGTACAGCGGAGACATAATGATGGTTTCTCATCGTAGTGGTTCATTTTTCTTTCTTTTCATGATTCCATCAATTACTTTGCATTTAGATACCCATATTTTTGGGGAACCGTTAATTTGGAAAATCGTTCATTTGATTTGGAAAACCGTTAATTCAATATGGAGATGCTAATAGATCTGTATGAGGCCGTCAATCGTTGACAAGAAAACAGAGGAAAAAGGTATAGGTAAGTACCAATTATCTTAAATGCCTAGCATGAAGCAGCATAAAAAATATTGAATTTCGTGGGGATTGAATTATTCATATATCGAGATTTGCGATGTTATTCATTAATTTTTTTAATTGAAATTGAGTAATTTCCATTCAATTCTGGTATTCTGGTCTCTCGTACTTATCCATGATCCAAAATTGAGGCTAAGCTCTTAAAGATAGCATTTGTTGTTGAAAAACTTAGGAATTCAGTGTGGAGCAGCTGTTATATTGAAATGTCGCTTCTATGATCTCCATTCACGGAGAACCTGTAGGTAGGCTCGGAGAGGTCATGACCCTCCCAAACTGTTCCTCCAGGACCGTTCCTTGAGGTGGGGAGTAGCAGTTCATAACAGTTCCGTTCCACACCTGTTCCGTTCCCCCACCATCACCCGACTTCACTCGGCACATCTCAACTCAAAGTCGATTCAGTCGTCCCGGTGCCTTCGATCTGGTCATTCGTCTCTCGTTCGGAAATCAACGTAGTTGAAAACATTTTCCCGATCGAATTTTTATCAAACGGGCGCGTTTACCGCCCGAATCCATCCGGGATTTAGCTTGTTCCGATATTCCACTCCGGGACAGGATGGAGTCAACATTGGACATCTTCTCGTGTACCAGGTTGGTTCCTCTATTTCGATCGCATTTCAAAATTTGTCTTTTTTCAGAATATCAAACTCGTGTTTGTCCGTAATTTTCGTTCAAATTTCTTCTCAGAGTGAAATTTTTTGAAGCTTGAAGCCCTTCCTAAAACCAGTTCCACTTTGTTGATCAATAAAAATTATTATTAAAAAAATTATACTATGTTTAAGTTATTTACTGTCGCTAATGTTGCGCGCGAGGTGGGATTTGTAAATCCTATACGCAATAAAAATTATTATTATTATTATTAATGTTTTGGAGTCTAAACTAAACTTCTCGTGTACTTATATTTAAAAAAATTCGAACTTCAGTTTTTTTGGGATTTTGTCCAACTTTCCTTCTCAAATAAACATCGTTTCGGCTTGAAGTTATTTTTGAAACACATTTCCTCTCCGTTAATGTTAAACAACTTACCTAATTCAGTGCTCAACCAAAAAACAGTTCTAAACAGTTCTGTTCGTTTAATGGCTCAAATTTGAATGCTCAGTGACTAAAAAGAAAAAATGAGTTATTGAAAGGTGGTCTATTTCCACTAATACACGGAAAATACTGACGATGGTTTGATCACCGAAACCGGTATCATACTGTATTTTTCGTGTACCTGTTAGTGGAAATAGTCAAATTCACGTTTTTAGGAAATATACGACTTAAAAAAAAAAAGATTTTTCTAGGAGTTTTAGGAAATAGACAACCATTCAATAACTTTTTTTCTTTGAAATGGGTTTCCACGATTTCATCGCGAGTGATTTATTTCGGCTCAGTAACTGGTGTATTTTATGAACAAGATGTCTTGTGGATGTTGACACAAGACACATCCACCACTTTTGGTCGTCCTTTAATATACATGTAGCTCTGAATGGTTCAAATTGAAGTTTAAATATGTTTATATTAAATTAAAGTTTAAATAGTTGTTTAAATCATGTTGAATTTTGGTAGGTACTGGGTATATGAGGGAACAAAAGTTCCTATGTACATTATGTCAGAAATAAAAAAATAAAAATATACCTAATACCCAAGTAGGTACTTGAACTTATGGCACGTTTCACAAAAAATTTACTTGATGCTCGATTATGTTTTTGAAAATTAATATCCGCACCTCTCATCGCGGGTGCGGATATTCGCAGTAAAAATGGCATTTCAACGTAGAAACTTGTTAATCGAACTAACAGCGTTATCAGTTTTCTTGTGTGTTGGGAATTGGAACTGCTTGCGCCATCTGTTGTCCCTCCTCCACAGCTCTTCGAGCTCCAGCTTCCCGGCCGATCCGCCAGGTGTCGTGTTCTTGGTTATCATTCAAATTATTTCCTCCTTATCACCGGCTAACTATCACCTGAGTTTCATAGAAAAAATTAAATTTCCGATAGAAATGATCCGTATTTTAGTTAGTTAATATTAATCCGCGTAATTTTCTCTTTCTCTTCTTGGTTTTGACTTGTATGTAATTTCTTCTTGGTTTTGACTTGTATGTAATTAATGCCATCATCGCGTATTTATAAAGTTGTATGATCAGCTACACTGCTGGAATCAACGTAATATTATTATGACGAACCGCCAGTTTTGCTTAAATGTTTTGTACCTAATCAGGGAAGTAACTACGGAACCAAATAACAACAGTTTCTGAGTAAATTGTATTCATATTTAGTCTTTATCTACAAGAAGGAGAAAACGCTGAGAAAAAATCTTAGAAATTGCGGGGGTCGGCCAAAAATGGAATGAAGTTGTTCAGACAGGAAAATATCATTTTAATAGTATCTACCAGCAAGATATTTATACTAAAGATTTATATTTATGCCCTTGTATTCGAATATTGGTTAAAATCCTCATGGATTATGAAAACATGTTGGCGTGGTCGGAAAGTGTCCAACTTCGAGTTTCATGTCCTTAGAGAAAATTGTTCCGAGTTGAGGGGGGGTTCTACATTACAGCGAAAATTCGCTTATTAAGTATGTGTGCAGCATACTGGAACTTTGTTGGTTCATCTGGTAGGTATTTTGCTGGAATTCGATTGATAAAAATGGTGAATGATGAAAATTATATCCAGTTCAGTCCCCCTTATAACAATTTTTGGCGAACTGGCTCTGATTCGAAATTACAAAATTTCTTGACAGAATAATAACTGTAGTAACACATATTTGTTTCTCCGGACCAAATCCGTCATCCTCATTATGCCCAAAACTATTTCAACCTTCCATTACACTACATGAGTGTTTACCCTAAATCCAGAGGGTGCCTAATTCCAATTCCCAAGTCTAGAATTGACATTGTATCGTTGGATTTACTCTTCTTGGTTCGTTTGATTACACAGATATTCACAAAACTAGAGGTGTAAAATATTTTGACCTCAAAATATAATTATGTTCCTCGAGTTTACGAGTCAGTAGTAGACAGACAAATTTTTAAAATGTCAAAACCCCAGCTATCGGTACCTCGAAATTCAACTAATTCCACAACCAGTGTTTGATATCGATTCATACGGTCATCTTGAAAACACCTAAAAACAGTTTATGTAGCATCGAATTTACCTACCTACTCCTTTTGCTTTTCGTGAGTTTTAAACTATTTTCAATTCAGTACCAGAATTCCACCCGACCCTTGGTCGTATCAAGTCTGGTTACAGTAATTTGTGTATCAATATCATCGTTAATGATCAAAATTTACTAAAAATTATCTATCTACTTCTGCGTGTGCGAGATTTTGTACAATACATCGTCAAAGTATAGATGTATGCATCCCACTCTTGTTGAGTCCATAGTCCAACCTACCTGGTTGTTACAAAAACCAAGTTATACCCCTGAATTTATTTAATCCGTGCCCCATACCCTGATTAATTATTTTTCATTAGTTTGATATCAAACCAAGCGATCATTGGGCTGCTGGTGGGTAACAAAGATTTGACCTAATTAATGTTTTATCTCACGCGTTTCTTATCGAATCTTGAAAACCTCGTGAGAGCTCAATTTTGCTGCCCATTCATTCTGTTTTTTGTTTTGGAATATCGACTACTCTACAAAAACCTACAGAAATGTTGGCTGTTCATTTATTGTTTCTTTAATTTGTGCAATAATTGAAATAGCTATTTTTTATGGTTTCCACCAATTTTGGACCCCGAAAACACGTATTAAGCTACTGTTTTTTTTTTTACAAATTATCTTTTATCATTGTTATTGCAATATAATTGTCTTGATTCACCTGTTCATACTACTTCTAGTGTTTTTATAGAAGTTTATGGTGATTTCAGACAATTTCCAAGGTTTTTGACTCATAAAAATTAATTTTGGGAGCTGAAACTTCGTTGCAACCTCAATTTCTCACTCTTTGGGCAAAATCAACTTCATATTCAGTCTTCTCGCCCTAAAAAACATGGAAAACTATACCTCACAAGCTCTTGTTCACTAACATCTCAAAAATCCCCCGAAAACCCCTATTTTTTACACCCATTTTCTCCCATAACTTCCCCATAACCAAAATTTAATGTAAATTTAAGGCTGAATCTTCGTTAGAACCTCAGTTTTTCACCCCCCCCCCCCCCCCCCCCCCTCACCCTCCCATTTCACCCCTGAGTGTATTCCGATCGGGCTTCGGAGCACAACTGGGACCCAAATGTGTTCCCAAATGGGGACTCAAACTGTGTGCGGAAGAAAAACGATTTTAGACCAAAATTTAACTTAAATTTAACGCTGAAACTTAGAACCTCAGTTTTCCACTATTTGGTCAAAATGGACGCCGGACATTGCGTTTTTGGAATCTACGCAACGTGAAACGTTAAAGAACGAATTTTGAGGGAGGGTTATGAACAGTGTTTGCTGAATCCACCCGGAATACACCCAGGGGTGTTATGGTGGGAGGGGGGGGGGGGTGGCTGTTCAAAAATAGGGGTTTTCGAGGTTTTTTTGTTGAGCTTTTAGTGAACAAGAGCTTGTCGTTTTCCAAGGTTTTTTAGGGGAGAAGACCGAATGTGAAGTTGATTGACCAATGAGTAAAGAATTGAGGTGTGAACGAAGGTTCAGCCCCCAAAATCCATTTTTCATGAACCTGGGAAATTGTCTGAAATCTTCATAAATGTGTATAATAACACTAGAAGTAGTGTCAACAGGTGAATCAAGACAATTAATGACACTAGCAATGATTAAAGATAATTTGTAAAAACAGTAGGAGCCTAATTCCTGTTTTTGGGTGCCAAAATTGGTGGAAATCATCAACATTTCTGTACTATGTCCAGTAGAGTAATGAACATATGTGTCAACGACTTAGCAGTGGAAAGAATTTTGAGGGAGGATTATACATTTTTTGCTGAGCTAATAATAGGTGTATTATTCACAGAATAATAAACCAAAACTCAACATCTGGTATCATTAATTGTTATTGTATAGATAATAAGTTTTAAGAATGCGCGTGTACAATCCCATTAATGTTTGGTTTATTATTTTCAATAATGAACCATTGGAATCGAGCATGACAAAAAAAATTCTTACCCCCCCTCAAAATTTGATGGTTTACGTTTCAAGGTATGTAGAATCCAAAACTGCAATAAAAATATTTCTGTCTGTCCGCCGTACGCCGTACGGGCCACTTTTCTTAGTTACCATGAAAGAAAATTGATGAAATTCGGGTTATAGGTTCCGTTCGGGGTCTAGTTGGTCCTCGAAGCTCGACGTTACTGTCAGTCATCTCTAAGGGGTTCAAAATAGGGGTTGAAATTTTCAAAACGCCTATACCATTTTTTTACGTGAATATTTTTACGGTTTTAAATAGTCCTTGAACTTGCGAGTTTTTTAAGACCATCCGGAGCGTTCGTTCACAGTAAGGCCCCGAAGTTTGCACCGACAGGCATTTTCGACTCCAGTGTGAATGAAATTGTATACAATTCAAACCAAATCTCGTAACCAGAGACGCGCCCACAATAGGAAAATTGGCGGAGATAAAATCATTGCTAGGGGCCACCTGATTATATTGGCGGAGTATGAAGTCGAGTTGGTTGTTCTGTGATATTATTTCATTTGGAAAATGATGGCTCTTTTGGAGTTTGTTGGTAGGTAGTGAAACTTGAAGAAACGTTGAAGTATTATTGATGGGTAAATTATTACTACGGTAAATCATTACTCAACGGTAAATTATTACACAACGGTTCATTATACCATCTACGTAGAAGGGGCTGGAGTTTGTTGGTAGGTACTTTTGCAACTTTTTTCACTCCTCATCAACAATTTGTTTTCAGAACTTCATTATGTGTGTTTCTTTTTGTTAGGTACTGTTTTTCATCGGCAGAATTATTTTAGCAACATTTAACTCGTGATTTAGGTAGGTACCTAGTAACGAGTACGGGGTTAGGTACTAACCTACGGAGGGTCTGCGATCTACATTATATGTATAGAATAGTACATATAATGCACTATCTATACATAGAGCTGTGATCTGTAACGGAAGGGTATTCTATACAAAAATAATAAACCGTTGTGCAGGGATTTGCAGCGTTTTCTATTTTCAGAGCCATATAAAAGAAGGTATTTAATCAGTTAGGTACTCACATCAACTAGTTTTTCTGTGCTTAGAATTCTGTCGTTTTCATTCCTAAGTATGTGAGTCTACCCGGTATTTTTGAAGTCATTCATTCTCATGTGAAATGGAATACCTACTTTGAATGATGTGCTACACAAGTATGAACACGCCATCCGAAGCCTCATCACCATACATCACGACCATAGTTCTGGTTTATTGGTAGCTCAGAAGAGAGAGAGAGAAAAAGAAAGTATATCTTCGAAAGTTATTGGTGCCGCTGGGTATCCTCTGCCTACCTGATCGCAAGTCACACTTCTCGTTCTGGTCGATACTCCATGCGGAAGAGATCCGTGTTTTGTTCCATCTTCGTCTATATCTTGGACATCCCACATCTTAAGATGCGACAGAGAAGAAATTAAATAAACATATTGGTATTTCTGCTTTCCACACTCACCACCAGGATCTAAAATACCAAATTGAGATCAAAAGTTCATCCAGCATTTTGAAAGGCTTATCCATTTCAGCCCCACGATTTCATATATTTCGTAATACCGTTGCTACTCCAACTGTGGTCCCTTGAACGATGCTAACTGAAGCAAACTCTGTATCCATTACATATCGTAGTGCTGAAGAAAATCGTATTGTTAGGGGAAAACAAAATCAACTTTCTATTTTCGTGCAAGAAATATCGGTATTTTTCGCAGAATTCAGTAAATACGTAAATGCCAATTTTCGTAGCTCAGAAATAGGTTGAAGATTAACTTCCAGTATTGATAGTAGTAACCAAAATTTTATTTTCCGCCAAAATTGGGGTCTTGGATCGTTTTACCTTCATGCACCCTATAAATTGATAGCACCACAAATACTTTTTCTGTTTGACTGGCTGTAGATGTTTCAAAAAGGTACCTAATGTCGAATCATCTGTAAATTATCTACTAATACCTACTTACGTTAAAAAAGAAAAATATAAAAATAATAATCGCCTATCTCACTGATGCAACCTAGGATCTGCGTCGATCCCTTGTCACATCGGGAAGAAATGGCGCGTAAATAACTCCTTCGTGCTCGACTGCCTTTGATTAATTCTGTTTCTTTTACCACCTAAACTCGATTTTAATGCTTTTTCATATCTTCCAGACTGATCAATCCCATCTTTACTGCCATTCTGTTCAAAGAAAGCTGTTCTTATTTAATCTAAATGCACATTCAGCTGTGACGTAGGTACCCCGGGGCGTTTTAATTTGGGAAATCGTGGCTTACAAACCTTCAGTTCCTCAATTTCGTAGTTTGAAATTGAAACTTTGTGAGGTTTGAAATTATTCAAAATCCAAGCTTGCACATGATTCTATATTTTTACTCATTGAATAAATGAGAGCAAAGTTTTATCTTATCGAATTATCCGAATTCTGGGTTTTGACTTACTGAATTCTTCAGATCCGATGTTCAGCATTATTGACTGCGTCATATTAGTAAGTTATGTCCCATTTGGCCTAACAAGATGTCTGAAATTCACGATTTGGTCTCTGATTAAATTTCCCCAAATCGAAGTTTTAACTCATTGAATGCTTCTAATTTATAATTCGATCCTACTAAAATCTTCAAATTTGTAGTCTTCCTCAATTTATATTTGGTCTGTTCAATATGTGCGATGTGCAGATCGTCAATGTTTTGACTCTTCTTATTCTTGATATTGAATAATTTAATTGTTCAACATCAAAATTTAGATTCGTTCAATTCTGTCTATTCAAAGTATACAAATATTCAATACAAATGAAAATACTGCGCTAAGCAGTTTATTCCTACTTCTTTTCTTCTATCGAAATTTAGCCTAAAATTGATTGGTAACGTTCTGATAACTAACCATGATATAATAACATAAATATATGGCGTTGACTAATAGATATAACTGCAATTTACATGACAACTTCCTGCTCGTGTTAATGAACAGTTCGCCAAATAGCAACTGTTTTGTCTCTGTTGAGAGCCTTGTGGTTGCATGCAGTTCCCCGTAATTTAAAGGTTCGATTCATTGTACCTGTAGGTTGTAATCATTGCTGATTTTGTAATTTCGTTTATAAAAGAACATTCATGGGCAACAGCCAAAAGTTGTATGGACCCATACTGTTCATCAGTCAGCATTTACTGTGAACCATGTATTTAAGCATCGAATTAACGCTATTATTTCTAATTTTATGTAAGTCGTATTTAACAACGCGTACCATCAATATAAGTTGTCGATAGATCTACGCAACGTTTTTTATGGTATTACGCGATGTAATGTGATCAGCTAGTACTGAGTAGGTACTAATGAGTAGGTATTAATGTAAGTAGGTATTAATGAGTATGTACTGAGTTGGTAGTACTGAGTATGTGCTGAGTAGGCAGGTTAATACCTGTTGGGAAAAATTGAGGTACCTACCGGGAAAAAAATGTTTACATCATGCAAAAAATTTGATACCCCCACTCCACCAAACAATCCTGTTGAAAAATTTACCCGTCAACAAAACCTCCTCAGCCGCCAAAAGGATCGATATCCTTAATCGGTAAATTTTTACAACAGGGTTGTTTGGGGGGGGGGGGGGGAGGTAGTTATATATTATATAGTTATAGTGAGCCTTCCTTATCCCCATTCCAACATTCCACTTTCCGACCTGTTGCCTGCTGAATGTCTGTTATTATATTGGCCTTCGTTGAAGTTTGACATTGGTTTCTGAAATACTTGAGTGAAATCATCATACCTAATTGCCTACCATACGAATGCGTTCTATACATAATTGTATTGCATGAGTGATTCTGTAGTTCTACACCCAAAAAACTATGAAATTTTCACTTGTTTGGTTCATTATTTCCACATTTTTACCCTTCCATTAAAATATTTTGGTTTGATTTTTGCTAATTTTGGAATGGGCTATTTCACCTGTTTTGTTTTCTTAACTAAAAGATCTCGGCGAGTGCTTTCCAAAATGGTGCTATATGAGGGGTATCCGATGGTCGAAAGTGGGCGATAAACCAGTGGAAAGAAAGCGAAATGACGTCATAGGTAAAGGCCCCCACCCCTGCGTCCGCCTCGGGGGAACCCTCAGTGCCATCCACTTAAGTATGACGTCAATTCGTTTTCTTTCTATCCGTTTTTTGCCAAAGCTACACGGAGTTTTGAGATGAAAACTGTCAGTGGGGTTCTCAAGGGTGCTAAATCCGATTCTGAGATCAAAAATAAAAATTCCTACACACGGGAACTGCCCATTTGGCATGGGAACCTCGTTTGGGCCCATAGCGACCTTAGTAACTTGTTATTACCCTCAACAAAATGGGGGTGAAATTTTCAACATTTCCGATGAAGTTAATCAACTGGAAAGTATATAGGTAGGTAGTGGCAGGTATATAGATAGTGCCACGTAGGTAGTTCTTTAAATACATCGCCTGATTTTTTCTGGAACGCTGTTTAATCAGCTGTTTTCGGTGATGTTCGCTACGTACGTATTGTTGAAGTTTGAAAAAATAATAATATTATTTACTGGTATTGTTACTGTTTCTTTAGATCAAATTCAGATATTTGATGTGGTTATGTAACTAATTTCGTTCATGTATAGCAGGTCCCAATCACGTCATGGTGTGAGTGACGTGAAGTGTATGTTATTAATTGCACTTCATTTGAAAAGTCTGACAGAATAAGCGAAATACTTTCAACACGAAAATTCTTGGAATTTTTTCTCTTGTTATTTTTAGCGAATTTTCAAACAAAATGAAGCTATTGCAGTGGGTCCAGAATTTTCAGAACATGAATTCGTGAAATTTTTTTTTAACAGTCAAATCCGTTTCAGAGCATCCTAAATTTATTCCTAGATTTTAACAAAAATTATAGTTGTTTAGGTTTAGGTTCAGGTTTTATTTGCAGTAGGCCTAATAGGCAATACAAACGTCAAATTTTACAGTACAATAATATAAATACGATAAGTACCTACGTTAGGTACAATAAATTTAAAAAAAAGCAAGAGCTGAATACGTGAATTTGGTCAACTAGGCACATCAAGTCAACGATTAAATGAAAATGTTTCCGGATCCAAATAGAAAAAGTCCTCCACTTTATGCAGTTCTTGATAATTAAAACGGGCTTGACGGTTTTCTTAAACGATTTGATAGGCCGATCTCTTGTAGGTTTGCTCATATGATTGAAGAGACGGCAGCCGGCTTGGTAAGGATTTGACACCATGTCGTCTTCTACCTGGTGTAAACAGGACGTAGGTCATTGTTGGTGTCACTCTTGTTGGTTATCTGAGCTGATCGGATCCCTTATTCCCTTGAGGAACTTGCCAGTATTCTTGTTAACTTCAAGCATACATTCAATTATGTACATGCTGGGGAGCGTTAAATTACCCCTGCATCTCTCACTAACTCCGAGTTTTTGATAGTACGCACGGCTCTCTTTGGAGCTTAAAAACTGCGTCAGAATGTACAGAGTTCCTCCCGGAGTATAATGCAGTAAGACAAGCGGCTGGCGAAGCATGCATAATTATATCATCATGAGAACGTCGTCCGGGGAAACTGGAGATATTAGTCGGCGAAGGAGAAAATTGCATGAGAATAGGCGAGCGTCTCGATGTGAGGCACCCAAGAAAGCAGGTTGTCAACCAAGATCCCCAACACATTAATGGAACTCTCCAGTTGACCATTGAGGTTGAACTCGGAACTCTGTATCTTATCCCTATTCAAAATCAGGGCATTTGCTTCGCACCACTCATGAACTTTGGATTCAATCGGGATATTTGGTGTTCAAGTAAGTCAGCAGTTGCCCCTGCCGATAATACAGATATGTCATCCGCAAATAGGATCAGATCGTCTTTATGGTTGATAGGCGAGATCGTTAATAAACAGGATGAAGAGGCACGGTCCCAAAACAGGGCCCTGTTTAATACCGCATGGGTTCATTACCACCTCTTGTGAACTTGCACAATTAAAATTTACAGTTTGAACCCATCTCTTCAGATAGCTTTCCAAAAACGACAATGATACATCATTGAAGCCATAAAATTTCAACTTATCCATGAGCTGCTCATGGTTAACCAAGTCAGATGCCTTAGAAAGATCATTGTAGAGCTTCAGTGCTACCTGCTCTCTACCCTTCAAGAACTTCAATGCTGAGGTTATTAAATGTATAATTGCATCTCAGGTGCTGTTACCCTTTGTGAAACCAAATTGCCGACAGTGCATGATTCCTGTATGTTCCTGGAACAAACGGATTCTTTCCAGAACTGAAGTCCCAGTAATCTTACCAAAAACTAGGAGTTTGGACACCGGTCTGAAGTCCTCATGTTCAGCTCGTTTTCCTTTGGAATTGGAGCAATTGAAGATACAACAGTCCGGGAACTTCCCTTGTTCAAAACACAGGTTGATAATGTAGGGAAAGGGTTCAATGATGAAATCAGCCACTCCTTTCAGCATCGCGGAGCTGATCCCAAAAAAATCGGACGAGTAGGATGGACGCATCGAACTGACACCTGAAAAAGTCTCTTCTACAGTCACGGGCTGGAGAGAAAATTCAATATCAACAAACTGGAGCTCTATCCAAGAGATCAGTGAACTGCAGCGTTGAAAAATCAGGCTGATGAAGGTCGAAAGCCTTGGAAAATGCTGAGCTAAATTCGTGGCAATCGAATTTATCACCCGAAATGTATCCTCGTGCTTTAACATTCAGCTGATTCCATACCGCATTCCATGAATCCTTTGATTTATTAGAAGAGCCCCTTATTAGACTGTCATTGTTTTCTCGGCGAGCTTCAAGAAGAGCATTCCTGAATTGACTCAGCCGCATCATTCTGATTGGACGTAGCCATATCACGAAAGTGCTGATACGTATTCCGTTTAACTAGTAATTCCTCACTGAATTGTGTTCTGTTGGCAGAGGAATTTACCCGGTTCTTGATCGAAAACCAAGGACATGCTAGATCAGCAGCCAACTGAAAAATGTTCATAAATTAATTTGGAGCTTCATCCACCTCCCCTGCTCTGTACACTGAGAAGGATTTGCGAGAGCCCAAAAATGTTCTTTTCTTTGGCAGATCGTTTGCTGGAACACTGTCTTTTGGTGTACTTGACCTTCCAACAACTTGAGCTCGGTTCCCTGGTAATCACAGAATAGATTTTGGTTTATTATTTTCAATAATGAACCATTGGAATCGAGCAAGAAAAAAAAATTCTTACCCCCCTCAAAATTTGATGGTTTACGTTTCAAGGTATCTGGAATCCGAAACTGCAATAAAAATATTTCTGTCTGTCCGCCGTACGCCGTACGGGCCACTTTTCTTAGTTACCATGAAAGAAAATTGATGAAATTCGGGTTATAGGTTCCGTTCGGGGTCTAGTTGGTTCTCGAAGCTCGACGTTACTGTCAGTCATCTCTAAGGGGTTCAAAATAGGGGTTGAAATTTTCAGAACGCCGTATCTCAAAAACTTTAGATTGAAGGGTATGGTTTTTTTTACGATATTAAATTTGTCTTGAGCTAAACAATTTTTTAAGACCTCCCGGAGCACTGTACGTCCAGCCGTTCGTGTGCACCAAAAAGCTTCGTCAACACGATCGTGAATCAAACGGTATAAATCCGGCCGGGATTTCATCACTAAGGAGCACCTGATTGTCATCAAGGATGGCTGTATGAAGTCGAGTTGTTTGTTCTAACATAATTATTTCATTTGGCAAGTGATGGACTATTGGATTTTGTTGGTTGGTACTTCTGAAACTTAAACAAACGTTGAAGTATTATTGATGGGTAAATTATTAAAAAATGGAAAATTGTTACACACCGGCAAATTATTACACAACGGTAAATTATGACACCACGGTAAATTATGACACCACGGTAAATTATTACACAACGGTAAATTATTACACAACGGCTCAACTAGCCAGAAGGGGCTGGATTTTGTTGATCGGTACTTTTGCAACTTGAACAACCGTTGAAGTATTATTGATGGGTAAATTATTACACAACGGTAAATTATTACACCACGGTAAATTATTACACCACGGTAAATTATTACACCACGGTAAATTATTACACAACGGTAAATTATTACACAACGGCTCAACTACCCAGAAGGGGCTGGATTTTGTTGGTAGGTACTTTTGCAACTTGAACAACCGTTGAAGTATTATTGATGGTTAAATTATTACACAACGGTAAATTATTACACCACGGTAAATTATTACACAACGGCTCAACTACCCAGAAGGGGCTGGATTTTGTTGGTAGGTACTTTTGCAACTTGAACAACCGTTGAAGTATTATTGATGGGTAAATTATTACACAACGGTAAATTATTACACCACGGTAAATTATTACACAACGGTAAATAATTACACAACGGTTCAACTACCCAGAAGGGGCTGGATTTTGTTGGTAGGTACTTTTGCAACTTGAACAACCGTTGAAGTATTATTGATGGGTAAATTATTACACAACGGTAAATTATTACACCACGGTAAATTATTACACAACGGTAAATAATTACACAACGGTTCAACTACCCAGAAGGGGCTGGATTTTGTTGGTAGGTACTTTTGCAACTTGAACAACCGTTGAAGTATTATTGATGGGTAAATTATGACACCACGGTAAATTATTACACCACGGTAAATTATTACACAACGGTAAATTATTACACAACGGCTCATCTACCAAGGAGGGGCTGGATTTTGTTGATAGGTACTTTTGCAACTTGAACAACCGTTGAAGTATTATTGATGGGCAAATTATTACACAACGGTTCATTATTCTATCTCCGTAGAAGGGGAACCTATACAGGTAAATTATTACACAACGGTTTAGGTAGGTACCTCGTAACGAGTACCTACGGGGTTAGGTACTATCCTATGGAGAGTCCGCGATCTACATAATATGTGTAGAATATTACATATTATATTATATAGACGGATTATCTATACATAGAGCTGTGATATGTAACAGAAGGGTATTCTATACAAAATAATAAACCGTTGTGCAGGGATTTGCAGCGTTTTTTTCTCTCGAGGAAACAGTGGGAAAATCTAGAAAAAGACTTACGCTTTGGAGGGTCCGCACTCCGCAGCTGTGTGAGGTTTCACTCACTAAAAACCCACTAACCCTTATCCTCTCGACATAATCCACCCCGGAATCACATGTACAACATTACTCGGAGTGGGTTACTTCGATTACTGGGCGATGTCACGCCCTATTCTGATGTCTTCTTGCGGCCTTCAGTTTATCTTCACCTGAAGTCGTCCAGCTTTTTGCGTTGAGGATTCGGACTGTGCAGCACACAATTCTCTCCCAGGTTCCCTCGCTGGAGATCATCTTCCCTATCACATTAGTTGATGTGATTTCACCCTCCTCTTTTCTAAATCCGACATTGCTGATCGAAGGATTGAGCTCATACAGACTTGGGTCGTAATTAGTGATCATTTCATCTAGAAATTAAGGAGTTCCGTTCTGACCCGGATATGGATATCGATTCGTTTCTTTGAGGGCAACGTGCAGCCCATAACTACATATTACATTTGTAAATTCATTTCTGTGCTTTACATAAACAGCGTTTGTAGTATTCTCAAAATGAACATTGAAATCACCCGTGATTACAATAACGACTGTATTTTACTTGAGAATATTGAATAATAACAGATCCATACATGATATGAACCCTTCAAAATTATTTGTTGATGGAGGCCTATAAACAGTAGCGGTGCGTGGGCTCTGAAAATGGTGGGGCACCAAACCAGAACACAAAACCAACAGATTTGTCTACAAAATATCCCAAGGCAACAACACCCTTCGCTTATTTGAAGACCGCGGCCGAAAAACCGTCTATGTTACATTTTTTTCGAAAATGAGTTACTGGCATCAAACGATTCGTTAGGATCTCCTCTATCAATTAGGAAAACAAAAACCCTAATTTTGTCATATGTGGTGGACGTCATGACGACGAAAATAGCGAGAAACGAGGTCCGCGATTAACAAGAAAAACAATCTATGTTACAGTGCCTTCACTGTTGCTATAGGTAGCTAGCGCAGCGTCATTCACCGTTGTCGTCGTTTTTCCTGTGTGTAGTCGGATTTTTTTGTGTGCGAAATTACGGATTTCTGTGCGCGGATTCGTGAAAAATGGATTCCTCGTTGAAACTATCAGACAATGATGTGGATAGACTTGACAAATCGAAGTCACGTACCATCAAATTTAAAGATTGGGTTCTATGATATTTTTCTAGCTCAGTATTGCTGGGAAGAAAATAATACAGTTAGGTACGTACCTATGGAAAACTATTCTTATACAGCACGGCTAAGTATCTATAATAAGCCGTTGCGTAATAATTTGCAGCACAGATTTCCATAAGCCATTGTGTAATAATATCCAATGTGGTTACTATCAAGAACAGCTCTGTAATGTGATATTTGCAGAATATTTTACCGTTTTGGTTGGATTGGAATTTAATTGGCGAAAAGAAGTCTATGTTACATTAGAGCCACCGATTCTCGGATCGAAAGGTTTCTCAATCGTTTTTTGGCTCTCCTGTAAAATTTCAAAAATGTAACAGACGGTTTTTCGGCCGCGGTCTTCATTTACTGATTGAGTGATATTCAGCAAAGCTTATCTCTTTTGATCAACGCTCTATCATCGTACGAAAACGTCCACAATTTCTACTGCAAATTAGTCACCGAATTCATGTGTTAAATACAGTAAACTAAAATAGAACAAAACAATGACCCGTCGGCCTGTACCTGCTTGAATGGAGAAGTTATTGACTAGAAGCTAGGTAGTTTATCTCTGTGTTGGGATGCCGATCAATCCACAAGCCCACAAACAGCAAAACAAAATGCACGTGTGTACCACGAATACAAATCTGTCTTCACAGCTGGACCGAACGAAAAGCGCACACAATTTGACGCAAAAAATTAAAAGCTGACAACTGATTCAACAGAGATAGCGAATATAATCCAGGGGACAACAAAAGAAGACGAAGAAGCATCTCGTATCGAGATGACAGATTGAGTCGAAGGGATCGAACCGATTGTGAACATGAACGATTTTGGAGTAGAAATCAGATTTTGGAGACAGGGCCCACAGTGGGCGTGGCGAACAACATTTTTACTCGACTAAGCATGCGTGGATGGGCCACTTTTCTCAGTTGCCATGGTGACGCTAGGTTCGAGGACTCAGAACCTACCTGCCAGTTTCAGGAGCCTCAGTTTCGATTTCGATTGCAGGACATCGATTACTGTCATTTTATTCCGAAATTATGCCTGGTCTGTGGAGCCAACCATGGATGCTCTACTAGAATATTGAATATCCATAGAATTTCCATTCCATAGCCAGAGAAATCTGGCGAGTCGCTGTTGAACTTGTGAAAAATGCTAGGTGCATGCTAGGTGAATGTACGGAGTGAAATTCAAATATCAACTTAACAATGGAGTTTTTTTACCCCTAGAGTTTTTGGGTGCCGGAGCAGTGGCCCAAATGGCCTTATGGACGCAACGCCCCTGCCTATAAACACAGCAGATTATTGTATTCATGGATGGCGGAGCAACGGCTGAGATCTCACACGTTGACTTTATCGAGATATCGTTTACAGTTGACAGTTCATCTACATCGAACCCAGTTCCCACAAAGGTGACAGACCCGCCACCGGTCTTCTCAGTCCTGCAGAAGGCGGAGATCAGCCGAAACCGAAATGGAGCATACAGTTGTATTTCATCGGTGTGATGACAAAAATTCTCAGTCACTCAGTAACTCCAACGTTTGGCCGATCATTCATACTAAAATTTATTTCATGTATTTTAGAGTGAATGCCTTGAATGTTTGCTAGAAATATTACGAACTCCTTCGACCGGCGTACCGTTGGGGATGGGTCTAGTCAGGATTCACTGCCATAGTATACCGTAATAAGATCAGATGTAAACACAATAGGTTTAGCGTCAGGCTTTTCATGTCTGAATAAGGCGACATTTACGTGTCACTCCAGACGATATCTGACCTTGGGTACAAGATAAAAATTCCAAATTTCGCCAAAAAATGTTCGGATTGCCAAACAAAAGGTCGAATTCAAAAATGAGCGATTTTCAAAAATTCTAAGGGGGTCAGATTAGAGTTTTTAGGGGGTCAAAAATCGGTAAAAACGGCTAAAATCGCGAACGTATTGTATAAAATCACTGCAAGTGGTATAGAAGGGTGAGTAAAGACAGAAAACATACCATTTTAGTTGTTTTTCATACAGAATAGGAGTCAGATTTGGATTTTTGAGGGTCAAAAATCGGTATTATGGGCTAAAATCAATATTAATTCACCTGACCTGGGATGGTGGGTCACGACAGAAAGAGGGGCTACTTCGATGATATTTTCAAAATATTTTTCTCTAAAAAGAGTGGGCCAGATTTGATTTTAGTTGGGTGAACAATCGGTAGAAATGTCTTACATCACGTAAAACGGGAAAATTTTACTAACACACATACACAGTTGTACGAATATTCCTTTGAAAATTCGCTCTTATAGCCGTGCCGCATGACTGGAACTTTTTGGAACTAGTTTCCGTTCGACTCGGAAAAAAAATATTGACCCTCGTTGAAATTTACCATTGCTTTTGGTTGTGCCGACTTTCACGTGTGTTGAACACTATGTTAATGAGCTCGAGGGGGACAATAGGCCGTTCTGCTGAGGGGTGCACTTCATAAATCATTCGAAGAAGAATAAGTATGATTATGGCGGAGAGGGGTCTTTATATCAAAAGCATTCACCACCTTTCACGTGATAACATAAGGCGCCGGCTATCGATGCATCGAAAAAATAATCGATTGTTAGTGTTCGATTCTCCAGAGTCAATGGTATAGTTAGTTCGTACTCGATTTTGTTGTACTGCTTTAGTTTCAGGTCACATCATCGATTCTTGGGTCTAAACTACTATTACATTCTCACCTAATTTTAGGCTAATATGTTGAAACGTCAAAAAGCTCCTACTTGTTGGTGGTTTAGAGTAGGTGTACCGTTTTCTATGCTCATATTTCTCAAATTGTTCTACAGCTTGTGCTAAATCCGGTGGTTGTTGGAACCAGAGTCATTTACCACCTGTCTACCGCCATACTCGAACGTACCGGCCAAACATACTAATTATTAACATTTTGACCGCTCATCCATCTTACCCTCTCAATTTCATGCAGTAGCGAAGTTCAAATCAAATACACACTTAAGTAGGTATACGAACCAGGTACATAAAAACCTTACTGGGCCGGGATGAAATCTTTTCATCTCCTACTTGAATGGGCCCAAAAATTGTTATAAACTCCGTAAAATTGACAAATATTGATGAAATTAGTAGGTTACCTGTTTTTTCAAAAATTGTGAAAAAACTGTTGTTGTTTGTAGGTATAGTACTTCAAAATTTGCTCATTACGTCGCCGAGATGTTTTAGTTAAGAAAATGAAATGAAACCGGTGAAATTGACCATTGCTGATTTCAGTCCAAATTAACGTTTTGTGTTGTTTGCTGATGAGAAAAATGGAATCAGTTCGCCGGAATGGCGTATGTATATTTGATTCGTTTCCAATGTGGAAAGCTGCAGTGATGTCATTGCCGCTACTTCTTCCTCCATGCTACAGCATATCAGAACAGGGGGCCTATTCACTAAAATAGATAGTGGAAAGAGATTATCTATTTTGAAAATATCCCGCGGGAGATAGTCTCCCCTGGGAGACAGTCTCTTCCACTGTCTCCTGGGTTTGTCTATTTTACTGAATAGCTCCAGAGACCTTGAGAAAGAGATATGGATCCTAATACACGAAAATGCCATAGTATCCATGAAGTGCGAGATGTTTGTGCCCCCGGAAGTTCAATTCCTTAATAATGAACGCATTTCTTAGTAATACCTATTCAATGGGTACCTACCTACCTCAATCCATACTTGGACGTTTTTACTCACGAATCGGATAAAAGTTTAAATGAAATTGAAAAAAGTATCAATTATAACCAGAAAAAGTAGAATTAGGGGGCTTAATGCTTGTATTATATCTACACCTAATGAACGGCCACTCTTAGGTAGGTAGGTACCTACCTCAACCCGTACTTGGACGTTTTTACTCATGAATCAATAATTATGTATGGTATATTTTTAATTAAAATTGAAATGAAAAATTTAATCTTTATGAAATGAAAAACTTTATGATGCAAAACTTTATGAAATGAAAAAAATACACAATCAAAATTACCAATGTGGTTGCGGATGAACGAGGATATTACACGATCACTGTGAAACAAACGAGAAATAGACTCTCTCTTCCGAGGAAAGACACCTAATTAGCTGTCTCTCTGAAAGAGACCGAGAATGCCAAGATGGCCGCCAACTCTCTCTTTTAAAAGTTACTGAATAACCCTGTCATGGATACTATAAAAATCTATTTTGCCAAAAGAGAGAGTCGGACCTGAAAGAGATGTCTCTTTGGCTTAGTGAATAGGCCCCCAGACTTCTCGTGCAGTAGTATGCGTGCTTCAGCTGACTCCGCTGCACTGTATCGGCAGGTTCTAGTTTTGATGCCCCCTGAACTGGTGTCCTCCGATCTTTTGTTCGGCAACTTTAAAAAATGAAAGATTCGACAAAAGCGACTAACAGGTGTAAGCAGAGAACGATTGTGCGAGGAACGTAATCAGATGCATTGTGGGAACGACAATGTACCTACAGATGATGCCACCTGCAGATTACCGTTGTCCCTTATCTCCAACACAGATGCACTATGGCTGGACCAACCATCGATGTTTACATCGATATTGGCTGGGCCAACATGGTAATGCTCGCCTCAGCGTCATGGATTATAATAATAACAAAGCTGTATCCATAGAAGCCGGCAATGACGTCATCAAAACTTTCTCAAATTAGCTACTTACATTATATATGTCTACTTTCAAATAAAAATAGAAAAATACGTGGGTACATATTCCCCATTGCACTGGATACTTCCCATTCAGTATTCAAGGAGTCAGAATTATCAAAATACTCGTCTTCTGGAACGAAGCTCTTTTTCCGTGTGTGTTAAAAAAAATGTATTTATTCAGGTAGGTGTTCATTTGTTTTAAGCCATTTTACCACGCCTATCTTCATGTGTATTTGTTTATATTTTGATTGCATAATATTCGTGCACCTACCTGAATCGTACAGTTGATTCCGTAGGTGCTGTAGACTAAAGAAGGTTAAATTTTGCACACTTTTTCGTATTTGCTAGGTATAAACAGATATAGATAATTTTGGGCTATTTTGGTGCACTTGAAGTGGGTCAAACAGATTTTTGTGAGCCAAAAGCCTTATTCTTTAGTAGGTCTGCTTGGATTCATGCTTATAGTTTTTTATACAGATCATGTCATTCAAACAGGCCTAAATATTGTTCACGTTCATCAGTACGGTGACAATAATTATTGTTGAGACACTGGGGAATTCTCGTCAAATTTTTGTTGGGGGGAAAAAAGAAATTTCGAACTCTTGGAAAAATGGTAGTTCGAAGACCATTTTCGAAATAAGCGGTGGTTTTTTCGGTAGTTTTTTAATGAGGGTAATTAAATGTAAAAATGCGTCAAAAAAATGTCTTATCAGGTCTATGGACATATCTGATTGGCTGTTGGTCCAAGGAGGCGGAGCGAAGCTTCAGAGGCGGAGGTTCTCACTGCTGTCAACAACCCAACATTAGAAATGGCAAACCTTCCTGGCAACCTTCAAGAATCTTTGCAGCCTTGCTGTGACCTTTCGTGAACCTCTCGGTTTGATTTTGAAGACATGTTTTTTTAATAATAAAAAAAGCGGTTCCATCCATTCGTACCTTCCGATTCTGTACACCGCTTAAAGTGATTCACTAGCGTTCTAAGCCGGATTTGAGTTGAACTACTTGGCGATTTACCTGATACGTCATTTCTGGAGGGAACTCGAAAGTTCAAATTTCACACAAGTTTTCTGCGTAGACTTTTTGACGTAAACAACTCATTATGTGGCCAGTAAGTGTTAATTTCCGTTGTTGAACAGAATTTTGCCGCCAAAAAAACTGAGAATTTGTAACCCACAAAAATGGCCCGTTGTTGAAACGGTGAAATTTTAGGCGGATTTCGGAGTAGGTGCTTTTGGGAGGTAGAACCGGGGTAAAATTTGAGTTTTTGGCGGTCGAATCCTTAGGTAGGTACCCCTGATAATAAATTGTCTGCCTGCTTGGAATTTTGCAGTTCAATTTTTTACATGTTCTTTTGCACTCATCGTTCAAATTTCCGGTGATAACGGTGCACGTTTTTTATAGTTTTACACCGTAAATACCTTGACGACTGTCGAACGGGAATATTGTCCACATATTATGCTGCTAAAAAAATCACTAATAAATTATGGTACAGCATGGTAACTCTTAGAATAAGACTGACGAAATTTAAGTTTTTCAGAAATCCATTTTCAGTAGTAAGAGACGCCCTTACCTAGTTGGTATGTTCAGAAGAGGACTCAGCCGAGAATGAAAAGAACCACATTCAAATCCGTTTCAGACCACCCTGAATCCAAATCCGTGAAAAAATCTGTGTGTTTCAGAATTTTGCGTGCGCTGCTGAGGCCGCAATTCTCAACCGATTTGCGTGTTTCTTTTTTTGTTCGACGCAGAATTCAATCTTATTGTGCAGTACGTTGCCGGAATTTCGAAATTTATTTCTACATGGGTGTGGGTGGGGGGGGGGGAGAACTCGGGATTTTCTGCAAATCTTGCGTCCGCTGCCCGTATTCTCAAATTTTGTAGCTGCCATACGACATAGGAAGGTATAAGAAACAATATAGGTGTGTATCAGCCTGACGTGATGTCAGTCAGTCAATTTATTTACAATATTCTTGGGGCATTGTAATGATGTTAACATCACCTACTCTAATATCCGTAGTCAAACATATACCTAAGCTGTTCATATCGCGTCACTAGTCACGAAATTAGGTAGAACAGTTACGAACTAAATCACTCTCAAAGAAATCGTGGAAACCCATTTCAAAGAAAATGGAGTTATTGAAAAAAATAGTCTGTTTCCACTAATACACGAAAGAACGGGAAAAATACACTGTTATATACCCATTTTGGTGATCAAACCATCGTCAGTAACAAACCAAGTTCAGTTATTGTTTGTTACTGATGACGATGGTTTGATCACCGAAACCGGTATTGTGTATTTTCGCGTTTTTTCGTGTGTTAGTGGAAATGGACTGTTTTAAAATAAATCCGTTTTTCATTAGAACAGTTAGTTACTCATATATGCTTCCAGACGATCTGCAATGAGTGAGAGTGATCTGTCACCATAAAGGACGTCCACTGTAGTGCATGCATTACTCAAAATTTAAGTTTCTTCAGAAATCCCCTTTTTCCCTGATAAGGAACTATGGTGAAAGTAATTTGTTTGTAGTATGTTATATTTTTAGAAAACAGGTATATTAGGTGTTTTTCTGATTCCGCGAAAACTTGGTAACGAAATGATTAATTTAGATAACTGTCGACCAGCAATCGATTAGTATAACTATCGATAGTTGTACTCTACTACTCATTCCAGGTGTACTGTAATGCATGCATTACTCAAAATTTAATTTCCGTCAGAAATCCGCTTTTTCCCTGATAACTATGGTGGAAGAAATTTGTTTGTAGTATGTTATATTTTTAGAAAACAGGTATATTAGGTATTTTTCTAATTCCCCGAAAACTTGGTAACGAAATGATTAATTTAGATAACTGTCAACCAGCAGTCGATTAGTATAACTATCGATAGTTGTACTCTACTACCCAGTCCAGGTGTACTGTAATGCATGCATTACTCAAAATTTAATTTCCGTCAGAAATCCGCTTTTTCCCTGATAACTATGGTGAAAGTAATTTGTTTGTAGTATGTTATATTTTTAGAAAACAGGTATATTAGGTATTTTTCTAATTCCCCGAAAACTTGGTAACGAAATGGTTAATTTAGATAACTGTCGACCAGCAGTCGATTAGTATAACTATCGATAGTTGTACTCTACTACCCAGTCCAGGTGTACTGTAATGCATGCATTACTCAAAATTTAATTTCCGTCAGAAATCCGCTTTTTCCCTGATAAGGAACTATGGTGAAAGTAATTTGTTTGTAGTATGTTATATTTTTAGAAAACAGGTATATTAGGTATTTTTCTAATTCCGCGAAAACTTGGTAACGAAATGATTAATTTAGATAACTGTCGACCAGCAATCGATTAGTATAACTATCGATAGTTCTACTCTACTACCCATTCCAGGTGTACTGTAATGCATGCATTACTCAAAATTTAATTTCCGTCAGAAATCCGCTTTTTCCCTGATAACTATGGTGGAAGAAATTTGTTTGTAGTATGTTATATTTTTAGAAAACAGGTATATTAGGTATTTTTCTAATTCCGCGAAAACTTGGTAACGAAATGATTAATTTAGATAACTGTCGACCAGCAATCGATTAGTATAACTATCGATAGTTGTACTCTACTACCCATTCCAGGTGTACTGTAATGCATGCATTACTCAAAATTTAATTTCCGTCAGAAATCCGCTTTTTCCCTGATAACTATGGTGGAAGAAATTTGTTTGTAGTATGTTATATTTTTAGAAAACAGGTATATTAGGTATTTTTCTAATTCCGCGAAAACTTGGTAACGAAATGATTAATTTAGATAACTGTCGACCAGCAATCGATTAGTATAACTATCGATAGTTGTACGTACAACTACCCAGTCCAGGTGGTTCTCTCGCCCTCCTCTCCACTCCTGCCCATAGTCGTAGAGGGTGAGCTTCCCCTCCACTCACCTCCTGTCACATCGCTGGGTACCTCCTCTCACCTCCTGTCCTTCACTGTTGTGTAGAGGTTCCCCTCCACTTGAACGTCATTCAAAGTGAAATGGAAGGGAGAGAGGAGCTTTTCCCGCTTTCGGACTTTTTCTCACAGTCGCTCCATCGCAGCCGTCTCGACTGCTGTCATTCATTTCTCGGAGTCACCGACTCGATTCCTGCGAACGTTCAGCATTGACCGCCATTGCTGATTTCTGCTGAATTGCTCAGTCCCCGAAGCTCTCTCAAGTTCGAGTCATGGAATCTCCGATAGTTTCGCTCCAAATGGAGGAAACCTATTCCCCAAATACGTAAGCTGCTTCCATAATATCCACTGTTTCTCATACTGTTACCTCCGTAAAACTTGTTCCCCAGATACCTGCCTACATTACATTGCTCACTAAAAACTTCCTGTTCCATTCACCAAGCTTATTGAATATCCTAGTTCTCTTCACACATTGGATAACGAAGTTTACGATATATGTGCAAGTTAGCTGAAACAAAAAGTGTCAAACTGGTTCTCTACATGATTTTTGAATTTCTTAATAGCTGACTGGATATTAAAGCAGTCCATTAACTGGGCTCACCGAAGACAGTTCAGATACTTGCTTTTTGGAAAATTTGCCCTGATACATGTTATTAGTTCCCATGAAATCTGTTCCTTAGATTTATAAGGTACCTCCATCACACATGCTATGAAATAGATGAAATTTTAAATATCCCACCATGGGATATCTAAAATCCCACTTCTCACACTGCTTCTCTAAACTTCAGAATGCTCAGATACCCAGTTTCCTCTACGACTCAGTTACCTACGTTTTATCTTTGCTGTCTGTGAAACTAGATCTCTAGAGAGTTGAATAGCTTCACAGCTTTCTGGGGGCTTTTCAGAAATCATAGCTTCTAAACCCTTCTAACTTACAGTGAAGTGCTCTTCAGAGGCCTTCGCCCTTTACACCTTAGATGCCACCGTATTATTATCTGCGTGAAACTTATTCTATATTTTTGTAAAATCTGTATACCTTACTAAAACCTTCACAGTCCAGATACCTAGCTTGCTGGGAGCTTGGCTCTGATATCTGTCAGTTTCTGCAGGCTTCACATGCTTTCCCATCAGTCCGATATTCAGTTTCCAGACATTTATCTATCCTTATTATCTATCGCATGTACCTCCGTGCACCTGGTTCACTCGATACATCAAGAATTACCGTAGAACTGGACAGTGCATGTCATTGCTTCCTTGATTTGGCTATTTCAGAATAGCGAATCATGAGCGAATTTCTCGAGCCTCATCAAACTACTTTACTTTTAGCTTCCCGCTTTATTTTGATTTCCATGCATTGGCTATTCCGTTATCTTTACATTTTCCATGTGTACCTCGTATTTCTCACCTAAAAATGTCTGCATTTCATCAGTTCCACTCAATAGGCACACAAGTAAATGGGAACTAAGTCGTTACTTAAAATTCACCTCAATGAGGAATGGACGTGGGTCGGATTTTGCTGCTTTTGATCTCAGAATCGGACTCAGCACCCTAGAAAACCCCTGTACCCAATTTTCAGTTCCGAAATCTGAGTAGTTCGTCGGGAATACGCCAGAGAAAAAAGCGTGACGTCATCCGGTACGTATCTGCCTCTCACTCGGTTCCCACGTGCGGGAACAATACATACCTGACGACTTCGCACGCTTGTTCCTTTCCCCTTTTCCACCCAATTCATTTCCGACCCATCATATGGCACCTTTGGTTTATTATTCTGTGAATAATACACATAAATATGTATTCACTCAGCAAAAAATGTTTCAAAACCTCAACATTTTGTTTCAACGTAGAAATAAAACGCTGCAAAGTCCTTGTAACACGATTTTATAATTCTGTTGGACGTACCTGCAGAAATGTCGGCTTTTCATTTATTGTTTATTTCTCGTGCTATCATTGAAATAGCTATTTTCGACGGTTTCCACCAATTTTGGCCCCCCGAAAACTCGAATTAGGCTCCTGTTTTTGGTTCATTATTATTTTCACTAATGAACCTTCGGAATCGAGCATGGGAAACTGCTTAACTTGGAATGTTTCCCGAACTGCCCACACAAACACCAGGAAAATAACAAAAAAAAACCACAGTCATGCAGCATGGCTATAAGAGCGAATTTTCGAAGAAATAACTGATTTTATGTAAAACTGTTTTATCTCAAGAAATAACCACGTTCCTTCATCTTCAAAGTGCTCCAGTTTGAGAACGGAATGAGATATCGCAATTCTGATTTCACCATCGTGTTCAGCGTAGAAAAACCTTTAAAGTGAGGTGTCACTTGTCAGACTGTTTCATTTTGGGAATTTATGGGTAATTTTCCCCCCCTAAAACTCCCCAAAACTCCCCCTTAGAGTGACCCGATTCTGCCCATCTACGAACTTAGCCTGTCGATTGCCAAGACAGATTTTTCGTGCAAATTTGAACTTTTTATCTCAATTCTGTCGAGAGTTATCGTCTGGAATGACACATACATATATAAATATATAAATATATATATATATACATATAATTTTTGGTGTCTTTCGGCAGTGAATTCAGGATGGTCTGAAACGGATTTTGGTATACAAATCTTTCGGAAATTCGAGTTTTAAAAATTTTGGACCGAGAACAATAGCTTCTTTTTCTTCGAAAATTCGCTAAAATCAGCGAAAAGTGTGCAACGTAATTCAGGGGTTCGTTGATTATTTTAAAAATGGACGTATTACGAGAATAGGCTTTGCAAAAATTTCCCTCAGGCGCCATTTTTCAGCTCATCAATGCCAGTGAAGTTTGGTCGACTTTTTCTTAAAATTGAATTATTCATTTATTTTTTCCTGAGTTTACAACTCCTTTGTTCAACTCTTGTAAACTGGCTTAGCCGTACTATTAACAAAAATTTTTCCACTTCATGGAAAAACATTGAATCATGGATATGTTTTTGGGCGCTGTATTTTCACATTGCTGCTCGTGACTGCGACAAGTAGTGTGCTCCTGACGAACCTTCTCGTAAGAACGTTCACGTAGACGACCACTATTCGGATCTAACAAATTCCAACATCATCATCATCATTTCATTATTAGAAGGCACATTTTTAGGTGCTACCTTCCAATCGCTACCTTCCAATTCGTTCAAAAAAATGGTTTGTGCTAATTTCATTATTGTTTCGCTGGGTATTGTCGGTAACTACACCCGCACATCTCCAAATTGTTTATCGGTTGCAGCGTTGCATTTTTTTCGGTCGCAAATTTTAGAATGACCCCCCAGGGCAAAAACATATCCATGTTAAAAATATAATTTAACCCCCCCAAATGTGATTGTTTTTGTGTCAAGGTATGTAGAATACAAAATGGATTTAAAAAAATTCTGTCTGTCCACCGTACTTCGCACTTTTCTTAGTTACCATGAACCAGAATTAATGAAATTTGTTGTTTCTACGTCCCGTTTGGGGTCTAGTTGTTCCGCGAAGCTCGGCGTTACTGTCAGTCATCTCTAAGTGGTGAAAAATAGGGGTTGAAATTTTCAGATCGCCGTAGCTCGAAAACTTTCAATAGAAGGGTATGATTTGTTTTACGTTTTTAGATTGATCTTTAACTAAATAATTTTTTGTGAGACCACCCAATAATTTTTTGAAAGGTGTGAGGAGAGTGACGGTGGACCCTCGAGATTCCCCCCCTCTAGACCAGCGATATTATCACCAGTTAAGAAGGGATATCGATTAGGCTTCCACCAAACGACCCCGTCTCCACCGGAAGAAAAAACGACTCAAAACAGCCACACCGTCACACGCCTCCCCACATAACGTACCAGCAGAAGTATGAGATGGAAAAGGGGGTTGAAAAGTAGTATGAAGTTCTGGTTGAGGAAAGGACATCTGAACAACTTTAATGTGACTACCTCCATTTTTATTGTACTGCCTCAATAATATTTACCGGTTGAGAACAAAACTCCTACATAGGAGTATTGGTGGAAGAAAAAAAAAAAGTTGTCAGAGGTTGTTGTCCAGTGAATTGTGCTCATCTAGGCAACCTCTAGGTGATAACCTCCATCGTTGGGATGGAACAACTGTTGGGTCTTGTAAATTGGGACATTGCATTAAGCCGTCAAATGAGCTCCGTGTATTTTAATTATACTAACACTCTAAAGAGGGGAAAGGGATTGGGTATGTATTATAAAAGGGGCAGGACGTTTGTAAAGGAATCCATCTGGGAAACCTTTGAGCTTATCCTTCTGGTATGCCCACAAAAAGTGGATGGAATATGGTGAATTCACCGGTTAAGAAGGGATATCGATTAGGTTTCCACCAAACGACTCCGTCTCCACCGAACGAAAAAACTACCCGAGAACAGCCACACCGTCACAAAGGTGTGTCCCTCATTATAAGCCAACGAATACGATTTTTTTCGAAAATCAAGATCACCAGTAGTACTCCCTCATAATGCCAACATAGCTTGCAGCGTATTTGCCATGATATTCTTCATGAATCCTTTGGCAGTTCCACGTATCGCTAAGTTATCAAGTGCGTAGGTATTATGTAGTGGTTGAAATCAGGACAGTTACCTTTGTTACAGAATGTCGACATTTGTTTGTCTATAATTTCGGCCACATTTTACAGATGTCTGAACATCCTGACGTACCTAAATTTACTCTTAACGAAAAATCTGAAATTCGCCAAAAAATATTGTGAGGTTTTGAGTTGTTTGAGTTACTTCGTTGAATTTGTTAGTCGTTTGAGTTACTTCGTTGAATTTGTTAGTTGTTAGGTGACTAATAAAAAAGTTCTGTGTTCGAATTCGTGTATAAATGTATACTGCCGATAAAAACTGTAACAATTGGTGGCAGCGGTGGGATTATCTGTATAATATAACCCATAGTCGAGATGAGCGACGAGGGGAGTGCATTTTTGGGGGGCACGCCTTCTGCTGCAGCAGCATTTGGAGGGTATGGAGCGGTTAAGCCGGGTTTACATTGGTCGAGTTGAAGGTAGAGTAGAGTACGTTCTACTCTACCGACCACTCTACCAGTTCGACTCTACTCTACCTGAATCATTCACACGTTAGTCGAGTGCTGTTTCCAGAAAGGTATAGTAGAGAATTCTCTCTGTCGAGTTTAATTTTAGCGAATTTTCGAAGAAAAGGAAGGTATTGTTCTCGGTCCAAAATTTTTAAAACTCGAATTTCCGAAAGATTTTTATACCAAAATCCGTTTCAGACCATCCTGAATTCCCTGCCGAAAGACACCAAAAATTATATGTATATATATATATATATATATTTATATATATATTTATATATGTATGTGTCATTCCAGACGATAACTCTCGAAAGAATTGAGATAAAAAGTTCAAATTTGCACGAAAAATCTGTCTTGGCAATCGACAGGCTAAGTTCGTAGATGGGCAGAATCCGGTCACTCTAAGGGGGAGTTTTGGGGAGTTTTAGGGGGGGAAAATTACCCATAAATTCCCAAAATGAAACAGTCTGACAAGTGGCACCTCATTTTAAAGGTTTTTGTACGCTGAACACGATGGTGAAATCAGAATTGCGATATCTCATTCCGTTCTCAAACTGGAGCACTTTGAAGATGAAGGAACGTGGTTATTTCTTGAGATAAAACAGTTTTACATAAAATCAGTTATTTCTTCGAAAATTCGCTCTTATAGCCATGCTGCATGACTGTGGTTTTTGCTTTCTATTCTTACCTAATCTGTTTAGTTCTTCTGTGCCATGTCAGTTATAAAGAAAAAAAATGAGAAAGCCTTCACTTCTTTGTCCAGTGTTTTGTTGAAGGAAATGGAAGAGGTGTTGAATGAGGAAGCAAGAAATGAAAGAAGGTAATGGGTCAGGGGTTTGAAGATCAGGACGAGTTTACACTCGTGATGAGAATGTGTCCTGAGGTAATGACAATTAGTTGGCATGGTGTCTCAAAAGCAATGATACTGTAATGAGGGATGCCATAACTCCTGGAGTAATGTTGGTCACTTCTTATCAAGACTTGAGTCTCTTCCCTTCTTCCTCTCCTTCTAACTCTACTCTGCCATTTGTATGGGTAAAGTAGATGGTAGAGTGAAGAGTAGAGTCACTCTACCACCGTGCTAGTCGCTCCAACTCAACACGAGTAGGGTAGAATAATTCTCGCTCCAACTCTACACGAGTAGGGTAGAATAATTCTACTGTACTCTACCACTCTACCTTCAACTCGGCCAATTTAAAACCGGCTTTACTGCAAAGCTAAATGGAAGCAGTAGGGGCAGTTTGGAGCGGGTTATTATGTTGGTTGGGAGACAGGAGGTGCCTGAGCCGCCGATGGGCTCACACTCAAACCTGTCAACTATTTATAACAATATAAGTCCTGGACCACCTCTTTGAAACTACCACCATTTTCAATTTAAATAGTTCCATCTCATCCATCGTTAGTGTTTGTGTTACTGCTACTGCAGACAACAAAAACACTACCGAATTCACCTGCTTTCTGGCAATGATTCTCATGCCATGATGCCTGAATCAAATTGATCTTAATTTGGGTTCTGCTGTTTGATACGTTTATCTCATGTCCACTGCCGCTACATGTAAGAATATATTGCATACTCTTGCCTGTATAGGAGTTTTCGTCTAAATGTACACGTACTGTACAGACAGACATAATATTCATTCGACTTAAATTTTACGAAATGCAATAGGACTCCACGAGGCCACTCGGATCCTTCCATTTTTAGAAGATATCTGATTAGTTCTGGTGTCGGAATATCACATTTAGTTCTTTATTGAATCTACCTACCTACCTACTTCGTTCGGGTGTCAGAATTTTAGATTTCAGGTTGTTCCATGTGTATCTACCTAAAATAAAATTCCCAGTACCATCGGCCCCATTTCGCATGTTTGATTAGAATGTGTTGGGTGGGAAACTACCTTGATCAAATCAATCAACATAGGACGGATCCTTTCTCCATTTTTTACTTTTAACCCCCTACAAAGGCTCGTTACCGTTCATCTCCACCTTGGTATTTCTGCTAACATTCCTCTGTGATAAGGGTCCACCCGGTCGAAATTCCTCGGTTTTCGACTGAATAAAATCGAGTCCAGTCCGTAGTTGCCACAAAATCAACAGTATCAACAGTAGGTGGGTACGCATTCTCGGAGACGCCTGCTGAACTAAACACACAGTCAAAACCCGGGAGAAAATTCCGAGTTATAACTGCTAAATCTGATGACATCTATTCCTCTTGTCAACGAAATTGAATATATCCAAAACTCGGCGCTGCGCGCCTCGCCAGGGGGCAGGCCCCCTGGACCCCCGGATGCTTACTGCTTAGAGCCTACAGCTAAAATTCAAGAAACATGGAACATGGTTTAGCCGCATTGTTATGATTTCACTTCGTCACCAGGATACAACCAAGTGACAACCAAACAAGCGTCATTGTTTACTATCCATTTACAACATCCATTTATATAGTTATAGTATGAAACTACGAGATAAATACCAAGAACAAATAGGAAATAAATTCGTGATAAATCAAGAGCTTTCCAACGAATGGAAAACGATTTTTGTCCGATGAAAATGAAAGAAGTTTCATTTCCCTAGCAACTACTCGGTTGTACGTGAAAATCATCGTTAAAATTTCGTGACACTTCCGCGTTACCCATCCCGCTTGACATTTTTCGGCTAGTTAGTCCAAGGCTAAAGCATGTTCCATGCTAAAATTTGTAGTGGATTATTAGGCATCCATTTTGAGATTTATTTTCAAGACATAAAAATGTCCTCAGCATGATCAACAGTATTTGACAGTTCGTCGATATCTGTTTGAATTTCACAAAATACCCTAATTTTTCGTCCCAGTCTCAAGTTTGGAAGTATTTTGTACCCATCTCTGTATCTTCATCCAAATTTTTTATTCGAAAACTTTCAAGATTCCATTCTCTACTGAATACCGTAACGCTTATGGTCAAGTTTTCGGCATTTCGTGGTATCAGACTTTCTTGACCAACATCCAGGTTTGTTGAGTTGATTGGAGCATCACATTAAACTGGAAATTTCTATCAGTTCGAATCTCACGAAACATCATTTCAATTTCCAGTCCCAATTTTGCATTAAAATTTCGAAGAGGACATAGGTTCCTATCTACTATTGGTACCTACCCTTACTTCCATACAGCCTATTGAAATTGTATTTGTCGTGGTACCCTGTACATTATACCACTCATGTAAATAGTCGTAAGATATAACCAATAAACACAAGGAGAAAGACGAGCTGTGCGACACCTCTGTAGAAGCCCTAGGGGCTCTCCCTCCCTCAACTCCAAAGACTCCCAACGGACCCGTAACGGCTGTTGGTAGGTGGGGGACGAGGTGGAGGCACCTTTATAAGGCGCCTGGCTCGTCCAGCTCTTCACTCATCCATGCTCACTCCTACCTGTGACTTCTCTCTCTCGCCTCATGCCACCTCGCTCTCACCTACCCCTCGCATATTCATCGTGGTGGTAATAACCTGGGATATGCCTCCAAAAAGATCTAGCATTCATTGTGGTGTTAATAACCTGGGATGCTAGCTTTCATCGCCTCTAGTGTCCATCGTGGTGGTAATAACCTGGGATGCTAGCTTTCATCGCCTCTAGCGTCCATCGTGGTGTTAATAACCTGGGGTGCTAGCTTTCATCGCTTCTAGCGTCCATCGTGGTGGTAACAACCTGGGATATGCCTCCAAAACGATCTAGCATTCATTGTGGTGTTAATAACCTGGGATGCTAGCTTTCATCGCCTCTAGCGTCCATCGTGGTGGTAACAACCTGGGATATGCCTCCAAAAAGATCTAGCATTCATTGTGGTGGTAATAACCTGGGATGCTAGCTTTCATCGCCTCTAGTGTCCATCGTGGTGGTAATAACCTGGGATGCTAGCTTTCATCGCCTCTAGCGTCCATCGTGGTGGTAATAACCTGGGATGCTAGCTTTCATCGCCTCTAGCGTCCATCGTGGTGGTAACAACCTGGGATATGCCTCCAAAAAGATCTAGCATTCATTGTGGTGTTAATAACCTGGGATGCTAGCTTTCATCGCCTCTAGTGTCCATCGTGGTGGTAATAACCTGGGATGCTAGCTTTCATCGCTTCTAGCGTCCATCGTGGTGGTAACAACCTGGGGTGCTAGCTTCACCTAAAAGATTCCGCCTGGACACATCCTACACCCGTGCTACCCTTCTCGCTCAAACTAGCCATCCACACCTACCCTCTCTCTCGCAATTACCACTGTATTATTTATGAATCTTTGAATTGTTAAATCATTCGTTTTTGCCGCTGTATGTATCTGTTATAATTATTGTTCTCTATCTCAATCAAATTTCCTATTCAAAAACACCATTTACCGATTTATGACAATTTTTGTATGAAGAATATGGAAATTATTTCATAAATACCGAACTGTTTCGACACATTCAGGTTTGAGCATCGCCTCCTCAGCCTTTGACAGTCGACAATTTTGACAATTTACTTGAATTTTCGAAAACGTAATTTCAATTTCTAAGTTTAAAATGTTCATTAAAAATTAGGAAGAGGACATCACAACTAGCGAATCAATGAAATGGCTATATCTGCCTGAACTGTTGAATTATACATTTTGGATGTTACGATTACATGTAAGGGGGGGTCCTCTCTTGACCATATTTAATTTAACTTATTTCCTCTTAGTATACCACAGTGCCTTGAACATCGGATCGGATTGATGTACCATGATCTTCCGTCCCTGACAATTCGTATCTGATTCAACTTGACAAAAAATACCTCAATCTGAAGTTTGTCTCAACATAGTAATGAGGAAATTATATACCTACCTTCGTTTTTGGGCACAGTTTAAATGTTTGGTCAATCAGGTTTGGAATTGCTGTCATTGATAGTTGATTATATTATTGAAACAAATTCTATTATATAGGTTAGGTATATATTGTCCCAGTACTACTAAGGACACTAAATAACGACTGATGTACCTACTGTGGAATGGTCCTCAGTATACTACTGATCTCCGTAATTCATTATTGTGTAAAGTCAAAAATTGTCTCATTTCAATCTTCTACTTCGCAGTTATCGATAGAACTCAGTAATCGAGTCGCACCAAGATTAGGAGCGTAAAATATTACTTTCACATTTTCTTACTACTCCATTTGCCTTCCCCATGATAAATCATAGATTTTGGTTACCATTAAATTAATGTTAGTAACGTTTGCTAAAAAAATATATAAATATATGTAATAAAAAAAATACATAAATATATTAGCCTGCTAGCTCCTCAATGTCTTTATTATCTATCCGGTGATAGTTTGAATGTGGCTTTTCATAATGGTGAAATTATTAGGCAACATTTCATAAAAATAAAATTATTCATACGAGTAATTCATAATTCATTCGTAACTCGATTTATTCAACGAATGTTGGCAGTGAAAAAAGCAACAAGAGCAAGGTACTTTAGTTCGATCAGGTATGTTGTAGACTGATCCTACTTTCAATTTTGAACTCCCTACTTTTTGAAATGTGTGTGTATAGTACGGCGATAATCAAGTATACTTCGGTGGATTACCTACGTTCAACTCATTTCCGATCGCAATCTGCCTCTCAGCATCGAACCACACCTAGAGTTTTCATACAGTACCTACGAGCATCTGTTATCAAAAACATTAAAACTAATTATGTTTATTATGCTAAAAAGCAACCATTATTTCTAACAATTTTTTGCCATGTATATCCGAGGCGGTGTGTCGTTGAAATTCCGATCATGTTGTAGCTTGCCCTAATAAGCGAATTTCGAAGAGCGAACCATAACTCAAATTTGAAAACTTATTTGTCCACCGATCTTTGCAAAAATCCAACATAATAAATTATCATTAAGGGTCATCACTTGACATGTCTTCTTCCTGTGTTTGAATTTTAAATGCCTGTACTATCCTATCCTCCTCTATGTCTGTTTTACGGAATTTAACAAAATTTCGATCATAAACTTTTAAATATGTTTTGATCAATTTTTGTCCTAGATCAGTTTCATATAATTAGAAAGTAGTAGCCTAGTTCAGTGGGCGAACTACACTGGTTGAATGATGAAAATGTTATCTAAAAATTCTAATAATATTCTACCCATTAAAATACAAAATGAATTTGTGTAGGTACTATACTTAAGTAAATGTTATTGTTCGTCGCGGACGATGGTTTGATCACCGAAACCGGTATAACAGTGTATTTTTCGCGTTTTTCTTTACTATAAATGATTGCAAATTGTAAACTCCGTTTTTCTTTACTGTTAATGATTGCAAATTGCATTGCAAATTTAGGTGATATTTCAGTAAATACATTTCTTCTTCATCTAGTACGCGAATTGTCAACTTCTACTTGTGCTTCATTTTGATATTTTGAGGCTTGGCATGCGAAGGACTTTCGAAGGGGAATGCGGAGAAGTGGATTTTTGGTTTTGGGGGGCCCCAGACAAAAAGGTGGGCAATCCCACCTGAGACTTGTGCAAAAGGAGGGTCCTGTCTGGCGGGAAACTTTTGTTATTCTGTGAACTACCTGCGGGCTATTGGGGTTCTGTTTGCAGCTTGTGTAGCGTCAGAGAACGCACGTGCACACACCGGTGGTGAAAAAACGCGTAACTTTGAAGGGGGGGGGGGGGGTCACTTTGGCGCTATTGCCTTTCAGAGAATCTGCCGATATCTAGCAATATTACCCTCCAAGTTCAGAGTGCTCCACTCGAAGAGAATACTTGGACGGGAACCCATAAAACTACCATACAGAGTTACTATTTCAAGCAACATTACCTGGTACCTGGGGGAGGAGGTAGTACGCTCCAGTTGAAACTAAGTATGGGCAGGAACAAACATCGTTATGTTAAGCTACTATGGTTCCTTTTGGTTTATTATTCCGTGAATAATACACCTATGTAATCGCTCAGCAAAAAGCGTTTATAACACTCCCTCAATATTTTTGGTTTATTATTTTCAATAATGAACCATTGGAATCGAGCATGAAAAAAAAAATTCTTACCCCCCCTCAAAATTTGATGGTTTACGTTTCAAGGTATGTAGAATCCAAAACTGCAATAAAAATATTTCTGTCTGTCCGCCGTACGCCGTACGGGCCACTTTTCTTAGTTACCATGAAAAAAAATTGATGAAATTCGGGTTATAGGTTCCGTTCGGCGTCTAGTTGGTCCTCGAAGCTCGACGTTACTGTGAGTCATCTCTAAGGGGTTCAAAATAGGGGTTGAAATTTTCAAAACGCCTATACCATTTTTTTACGTAAATATTTTTACGGTTTTAAATAGTTCTTGAACTTGCGAGTTTTTTAAGACCATCCGGAGCATAGTACGTCCAGCCGTTCGTTCACAGTAAGGCCCCGAAGTTTGCACCGACAGGCATTTTCGACTCCAGTGTGAATGAAATTGTATACAATTCAAACCAAATCTCGTAACCAGAGACGCGCCCACAATAGGAAATTTGGCGGAGATAAAATCATTGGTAGGGATCACCTGATTATATTGGCGGAGTATGAAGTCGAGTTGGTTGTTCTGTGATATTATTTAATTTGGAAAATGATGGCTCTATTGGAGTTTGTTGGTAGGTAGTGAAACTTGAACAAACGTTGAAGTATTATTGATGGGTAAATTATTACTACGGTAAATCATTACTCAACGGTAAATTATTACACAACGGTTCATTATACCATCTACGTAGAAGGGGCTGGAGTTTGTTGGTAGGTACTTTTGCAACTTTTTTCACTCCTCATCAACAATTTCTTTTCAGAACTTCATTATGTGTGTTTCTTTTTGTTAGGTACTGTTTGTCATCGGCAGAATTATTTTAGCAACATTTGACTCGTGATTTAGGTAGGTACCTAGTAACGAGTACGGGGTTAGGTATGTACTAACCTACGGAGGGTCTGCGATCTACATAATATGTATAGAATAGTACATATCATATTATATAGACGGGTTATCTATACATAGAGCTGTGATCTGTAACACAAGGGTATTCTATACAAAATAATAAACCGTTGTGCAGGGATTTGCAGCGTTTTCTTCTACGTTTCAAGGTGCGTAGGTTCCAAAAACGCTGCAAAGTTCATGTCACATGGGTTTATTATTCTACCGGACATACCTACAGAAATGTTGTCTGTTCATTTATTGTTTCTTTCATGTGCAATAATTTGAATAGCTATTTTTGATGGTTTGCACCAATTTTGACCCCCAGAACACGAATTAGGCTCCGAATTTTGACTAATTATCTTTCATTCATGGTGCCATTTAATTGCCTTGATTCACTGTTGGTACTACTTCTAGTTTTATTATACAATTATATAGGTGATTTCCGACAATTTGCCAGGTTTTCTTCATTCTTTCGTCAAAATCAACTTCATACTCGGTCTTCTCGTCCTAAAAAGCATGGAAAAAGATACCTCACAAGCTCATGTTCACTAAAACCTAAAAAAAAATGCAATGGCCGTCCGCTGTATCATGCATATCTACTTCATTTTCGGTCTAAAAAATTCGGTCTTTCGCACACAGGCTCCATTGGACCCTAGTTGTGTCCCGAAACTTTGCAGCCCGATCGGAATACCCCCAGGGGTGTTATGAGTGAAAAATGTAACTAAAAGTAGGGTTTTTTAGTAGTAACATGAGGTTTTGAGGTATCGTTTTCCATGTTTTTGGGACGAGAAGGCCGAATATGAAGTCGATTTCGACCAAAGAGTGGAAAATTGATGTTCTAACGAAGTTTCAACCTTAAATTTACGTTAAATGTGGCGAAGAACGGCGATTCTTCCGCACACAGTTTGGGTCCCCATTTGGGAACACAGTTAGGTCCTAGCTGTGCTCCCAAGCTCGACAACCCGATCGGAATACACCCAGGGGTGTTATGGGAGAAAAAGGGTGTAAAAATAGGGGTTTTCGAGGGACTTTTGAAGTTTTAGTGATCATGAGCTGGTGATGTATCGTTTTCCATGGTTTTTAGGAAAGGAGTATTAGCAATTAGCAGGTGAATCAAGATAATTAAATGGCACTATCAATGAACAAAGATAATTTGTACGTATTTAAAAAAAAAGCTTAATTCGAGTTTTTAGGGGGCCAAAATTGGTGGAAACCATTAAAAATAGCTATTTCAATTATTGCACATGAAAGAAACAATAAATGAACAGCCAACATTACTGTAGGTACGTCCAGTAGAATAATAAACGCATGTGACAAGGACTTTGCAGTGTTTTATGATTACTGTGATCCAGAGGAGGAGGCTGCAAAATCCATTACACTGCTGATTCTCTCATGTACAGTTCATTTATTTAAAAGTTTTCTTATTAACCATGAACTTCACAGCGTTGATGATTATTTCCATTTGAATTAGGTACGTGCTGATTATACCATTGTATTGTTACGCTTCTTTATGATCTCATAACGATTTCTGTACTCTGCCATATGTATGAGTGCTTACAGCAATAAAGTTATTATTATAGTTATTCAGTTAAAAATTCGATCTGTACCAAGAAGTCGTAAAACGAATTATTTGAAAATTCGTCAAGTTCGATTTTAGCGTAATTGAGGTACTTTAGTTAGATCAGATATGTTGTAGACTGATCCTACATTCCAGTTTGAACTCACTACTTTTTGAAATGTCTGTGTGTATAGTACGGCGATAATCAAGTATACTTCGGTGGATTACCTACGTTTGTACTCATTTCCAATCGCAATCTGCCTCTCAGCTTCTGTTATTCCGAATCGTGGAAGTACCAGTGTAATACCTCCTTACTAGGCACTTGATATGTGCTAGAACAATCAGTGTACACAATTGCGTTACATAACGTGGTACTACGTACCTGGTTTCCGATGAAAGTCTGCCTAGCGATAAGTTTGTTCTCGCAAAAATCCTTCAATAAAGAAGAGGAGAAGAGAAATAGATAACTGTTTAAACCTTTTATTCTAAACTAGCGGATTACCCGGGCGTTGCCCCGGTCGGGATGCGTAAATAACTGGACGTAAAGTTCCCCATAACTTTCCTTATGAAAACAACTTTGAAAACGCTGCAAATCCCTGCACAACGGTTTATTATTTTGTATAGAATACCCTTCTGTTATAGATCACAGCTCTATGTATAGATAACCCGTCTATATAATATGATATGTACTATTCTATTATATGCATATTATGTAGATCGCAGACACTCCGTAGGTTAGTACCTAACCCCGTACTCGTTACTAGGTACCTACCTAAATCACGAGTTAAATGTTGCTAAAATAATTCTGCCGATGACAAACAGTACCTAACAAAAAGAAACACACATAATGAAGTTCTGAAAAGAAATTGTTGATGAGGAGTGAAAAAAGTTGCAAAAGTACCTACCAAAAAACTCCAGCCCCTTCTACGTAGATGGTATAATTTACCGTTGTGTAATAATTTACCGTTGAGTAATGATTTACCGTAGTAATAATTTACCCATCAATAATACTTCAACGTTTGTTCAAGTTTCACTACCTACCAACAAACTCCAATAGAGCCATCATTTTTCAAATTAAATAATATCACAGAACAACCAACTCGACTTCATACTCCGCCAATATAATCAGGTGATCCCTACCAATGATTGGCCGTATTCACAAATTCCTATTGTGGGCGCGTCTCTGGTTACGAGATTTGGTTTGGATTGTATACAATTTCATTCACACTGGAGTCGAAAATGCCTGTCGGTGCAAACTTCGGGGCCTTACTGTGAACGAACGGCTGGACGTACGATGCTCCGGATGGTCTTAAAAAACTCGCGAGTTCAAGAACTATTTAAAACCGTAAAAATATTTACGTAAAAAAATGGTATAGGCGTTTTGAAAATTTCAACCCCTATTTTGAACCCCTTAGAGATGACTCACAGTAACGTCGAGCTTCGAGGACCAACTAGACGCCGAACGGAACCTATAACCCGAATTTCATCAATTTTTTTTCATGGTAACTAAGAAAAGTGGCCCGTACGGCGTACGGCGTACGGCGTACGGCGGACAGACAGAAATATTTTTATTGCAGTTTTGGATTCTACATATCTTGAAACGTAAACCATCAAATTTTGAGGGGGGGTAAGAATTTTTTTTTTCATGCTCGATTCCAATGGTTCATTATTGAAAATAATAAACCAAAAAGATTTGACGCCGTGTTGATAGGTACCAATAAATAACTCGGCGAGTTGCTGCGAACATTGTAAATATGTAAATAACTCGGCAAGTTGTGGTCCTAGAAAAATCGTTCGCCACTTTTTGGAAAGAGGGGAATTTGCCCTAGCCGAGGACACCACTCACGACCCGATATGAAAAACTCGACGAAACTGCTTTTCCCATTTCTCTTGACAACGACATTCTCGACAACAACTTTTCAAGATCGGGGTTGCTAGGAATAGCCTGAAAACCGTTGAAGGAAGTCTCCACCGAGAATGCAACCTAGTCAGAAACCATCCCCGGTGTTCCCAAAACATATTCCCAAAGTTTCATCCCGATCGGTCGAGTAGTTTAGGAGTCTATAGGGAACATACATACAGACAGACATTCATTTTTATATATAGAGATGAGAATTGCTACCAAGCAAATATTAAGTATGTATTGGATATCCATTTATTATTCCAAATTTACTCTTGCAATATCGGGTTCTTAAGCCCCTGAAAATTACGAAGTATAAAATATTTGTCTTTTATACTTCTGTCGTGTTCTTACCCGAAATTCTTCCCAGAAGTACTTAATCACAAGGCTTCCCCTACCTCAGTAGACTGTAGGAAGCGAAAGGTTAATCTGTATCTAACTGACTCATTCTGTTCGTTACGGTGAAACGTCTCACAATGCCTCTGTTTCAGAATTCCGAGAATTCCGTAAGCCACTCAGTAGATTTATCTAGGTTATGTCAGTTCAGGCTTATCCCAGCAAAAGCTCTGGCCTTTCAAGAACTTCCCACGATATATTTGGCTTACTTTTCACGATGTTTATCAGAAAATAGTTAGATTATTGTTAAAAGAATTCTAATTATATCCGAAAAATCATAGCTTATATCTATCTACTTTAACCATGGACCACAAATTAAATGGAAAGCGCAGTAAACAAACATTTTGTGTTGAAAAACGCTGCAGTCCTTGTCACATGGGTTTATTATTCTATTGGACATACCTACAGAAACGTTGGCTGTTTATTTATTGTTTCTTTCATATAAAATAATTTAAATAGCTATTTATGGTGGTTTCCACCAATTTTGGCCCCCAAAACACGAATTAGGTACGCTCCTTTTTTTTTTTTCAAATTATCTTTGATCATTGATAGTACCATTTAATCGTCTTGATCCACCTCTTGATACTTTTTCTAGTGTTATTCTACAAATTGATGGTGATTTCAGACGATTTTCCAGGTTTTTGACTTATAAAAAATCAATTTTGGGAGCTGAACATCTGGTACAACCTCAATTTTCCACTCTTTGGTCAAAATCGACTTCATATTCGGTCTTCTCGTCCCCAAAAACATGAAAAACGATACCTCAAAAGCTCATTTTACCAACATGTTGCTAAAACGCAAAAAGTACCAATTTTTACACACATTTTCACTCATAACACCCCTGGGTATATTCCGATCGGGCTGAAAAGTTTCGGGACACAAATAGGGCCCAAATGGAGCATGTGTGCGAAAGAGCGAATTTTTTAGACCAAAAATGAAGCATGTACACGTGACGGCGTACGGCGGACGGACATTGCATTTTTTGAATCTACGCACCTTGAAACGGAAAAGAAAAAATTTTGAGGGGGTGTTATAAAAATTTTTTGCTGAGCGAATACATAGGTGTATTATTCACAGAATAATAAACCAAAACGGACGAGCATAGAGAAGTTTTGTCGCTGCCTACAGCAGTGATTCATTTTGAACTTTTTTTTCATTCTTTAACTCAGTTGAAATTCATTTTCAGGTTACTTGCATCAGTATAAATTCCTTTTTGAATATACATTGTAGCTGAATGAAGAAAAGTGGTGTATTCATGAATTTCCTATGTGTTGAGAAGTTACCTACTTGGTGTAGTTTATGTATTAGTATCTCAAGTTGTCATTCCTCAGCTAATTTGAAATTGAATTTCTCAATCAAGTTGCCTTGAAAATAATTCTAATTCTAGTTTATACCGACCTAACTTTAACCATGGACCTCAATTTAAATGGTAAACACAATACACGTAAGTAGGTATTGAACGGACGAGCACAGAGAAGTTTTGTCGCATCCCACAGAAGTGATTCATTTTGAAATTTATTTTGTCATTCTTCAGGTCAGTTGAAATTCGTTTTTCAGTTTCTTCGGTATAATCGGTATAAATTTCTTACTGGATGCACAATATTGCTGAATGTAGAAAAGTGGTATATGTACATACATGAAAATATGAACTTACCATTTATTACTTAGTAATATTTCCATATTGTCATTCCACAGCTTATTTGAAATTGACTTTCTCAAGCAAATCGCTGATAACATAATGGATTGCCTTTGTCCGGTCTTGTATGGTCTGTCATTGAGAAGTTGTCGTCGTTTCACAAAGTAGGGATTCTCTATTCCATCGATCTACGGCTTGTCTAATGCCTCCTAAACTCATCAAAATTATTCTTCATCCAAATTTGTAAGTTTATTTTCCTATTTGCCATCCAATCAACAGTTGCGAACAGATACATAGTAGGTACCTACTATGTATGTGTGTGTGCGCGTGCATAAAAGTGGTAATGTATTATAGTATCCATAGGGGTCTGGGCGATCAAGGTTTCAGCTCATTTGTCTAACGTTACTTTATCGTTCATCGTTCAAGAAAGGACAAGTAAGGTACACGAGGGATTACTTTTTTTCACGTTGTGTGGTGTTCCGGTACACCTGTTGTTCTCGTACCATTTGGATCTTTCCCGTTATAAATACAACTTTTTAAATTTTTAATTATATTCTACTCAGGAAGATTTGTCGTTGTTTACTGTTGTACTACAGTGGGACTCTACATGTCATCACTGTCATCAGTATTGTTTGTGTCGAATTTATTGGTCATTCATTTTGGAAACAAATAATTCGACCATAATGCTATTTTGAATCACCTCAAATGTTGATTGAAACCTCTCTCACAATCCTTACCTATCAAAGACACCAACTGAATGGGCCCAAGGTTCATTCCTTTTCTGGGGCTTGATGTGTTTTTCTAAGTCTATGGCCAATCTTAACAGAATAAATTATCAAACCCAGAGTTTGAAGATTAATGAAATAAAAGAGACCGATAAGACTACGACTATTCCACTTTAGAAGGAAGATAACACTCTTATCGCATTGATACGTATAGTGAACAGAGACAATCGTGGCGGTAAACAGTCAAATAACACAATGTTTTTGTCAGCTGTAAAGAAAACCTGAAAAAGTATTGCTACCGTGCTTATGCTTTATTAGAAGTCCGAAATTTCTGTATTCCTAGTTGAATGCTACGGCTATGGCACCTTAGTCTTTCTCAAAAGACCAACTTTTAAATATTTTACATCTTATTTTCGGTCGATCAATAATAATAATTATGTACCTATCCAAAAATAGCACAATTTGATACGTTTGTTATTCTTCAAGTCTTTAGCCACATTTTGTTTAGAAATCAGTAGTACATCTTATCTGTATCCATAATATTCATCATAAATCCTTGATTCGTCTGGTTGTACGATTTTTCCTCAACGTTATTCCTGCCATTTTCCAAAAAAATCTCAGAATCCTCGAAGCCAGGAGGATACTGCTTCAAAATCTGGTCTGTGGACGGCCTTTCCTTCAGGTTTCAGGCGGTCGTGTTGTATATTTCATTTGATGAAGATGGTTATTTTGGATTTTGGTGATATGTACTTTTGTAATTTGAACAAACGTTGTGCTTCATGAATAACAAAAAATAATTAATGATGGAGTTCTTGCTACCGCATATTTATGAAAATGTAATTGCCCGGACGGGTCCAGTACTCGATTTATGGCTTTCCTGGGGGAGCAAGAGGGTTGGTCAATACCTACCCTCTGTATCGTTGCAGAAGGGGCAACTATACAGGTAAATAATAAACCGTTGTGTAATAATTTGCAGCGTTTTTTTTTTTCTTTCTGCCAAATTGAATGTTTTCAAATGTGACAGTTTTGGTAGTGCTCGAACAATTAAGGCATATTATGTTACTTCTCATGCATTTTCATTATTGACCCTTTGCAGTACAAAATCCAAAACCTTAGATATCTACGATCTACCTGCAAAATCCAAACAACTTGGAAGCTCTAGGGAAACTGCGCTTTACTAGTGATACGAGATACGTACCTATTACAGAATTCGTGTGCTCAACATTGATTTACAAGAAAAGTAGACAGGTATTACGGTCAAAATTTGTATCTTGTACGTAAGGTTTATTGATAGCTCAACTCAACATAGGTTCGTGCATAGACAGAGAAATTGAGGTATTAAATCTAATTGGTTAGTCAAGTGTTGGAGGAGATTGGTTTCGATGTAAAATTACATTATCATCAGGCCGTCGAGAGAATGGAATTATTCTCTTGACGACCTGGTAATGCCCTTCTTCTTGGCGTGCTAGTGATGACGGATTCCTCCGCAAGGTATGTTGAAAATTGTCGGTTAGGTGTGTCATCAGCGTGGTGTCCAAAGACCATGGCTTTTGCTGCCTTTTGATTGGCTCCTCACACTATCTTCAGTAAAACACGAGTTGATAAAAGTAGGTTTATACCCAGAGAAATTGTGGATCGTGTTTGGCTTTAGCAGTCCTTGCGGTCCACAGACGTGTATTCTGTTCTATAGTGATATTTGCTCCTCATACAGTTCTCAGCAGTGAAACGAGTTCTTACTTGTTGGGCTCATATTGCTTGTATGTGAAGGAAGCCACTTTATAGTTGAAGATGGTTGACCAGCCGTGAGTGTAATTGAAACGTCACCAACAACAAGACTGCTGGAGCCAATAATGAGTTCATGTCGTGGAGCAGTCCAAAGCAGGCTGGCTGTAGCAGTTTTACGGTTGTCCGTGGGCACGTCTTGATCTAATCAGATAATTACGCTATCACGAGTTGAACAAGTTTATCATAATCATCATCTCATTATCATCATAATGAGTTGAACAAGTTTAGATAATTTTCCACTGTAAACTTGTACAACTGATTATGAAGAATGTATTCAGTAATTTATGTATATAATTACATATGTGTATGCTATGTGTGGGTGGGTTGCGCAATTTATGGTAGGTCCGATCCGAACTAATACTTCCTGTTCAATACTTGCTGTAGATCGAAGGTGAGGTATTCCGCTGGACGTCCTACTGGCTGCGCCAGTTATGTTTGTTGAAGGAAAAAAGGGCTTTTTAAAAAAGCACTGTTTTATTTAAACGACGTGTACGGGATGATTGGCAACTCAGAAGAACTGCCTTATCGAAGCGCGCAGGCTCCCTATATAAGTTCCTAGCGGCTGCGTCAGCAGGCGCTCACATTATGGCTTACTCCACGGATTGTCTGTACATAACTTGTATATAGGTGTATATTGTACAGTTGGAGTCGAATGGTCAACCGTGGATGTTTGAGACCATACTTCTGTCCTGCACACCCATGCCACCCCCTTAGATAGTGTTATGTTTTACTGAAGAGAGGATTTTTCTTTCCCCCAGGTTGCTGTCAAGTGGTCTGCGCGTGAGCACGCCACCGACTTCCCGGCTTGTTCCAAGGAGGCTCCAGCTCGTCCCGGACGAGAACAACCCACCAACGCCCGGGGAGCCGACGACGATGCTCCTGTCACCGCCTGGCGGCTGGAAGTGTCGGCGGACGCTCCTAGAAGACCTCGACGCCAATTCGCAGGATTCTGGCTGTGCTGTGTCCTGCTCTGCGGAAGACTCCTCATCCAATTTCAGGTACACCCTGAACCTCCCGTCCCAAATGTATTACATGCGAATTTCCTCATTTTCTAAAACAGCGTAGTATCAGTGGCATCATCATACCTAGCTACATGTACCTTCCACATTTTAACGAATCGAAACCCGAGAAAACAGTATAGGTGTGTTAAGGCAAGCAGTTAGAAACCAGTAGTAACTTACTATCCACACCCATTTTGGCTGTCCAGACAGGATCAAACCTGTTGAGCTGTTAGTTTGGAATCTGTTGAAACAGGGGTATATTGTTCGAACTGGCAAAAATGTGCGTGGTTATTTTCTAATGGTTTGTACCTAATCAATCCAACAAGCTCATAGAGTTCTACTTGAACACACTCATAGCTGATGAATTCTGTAGTTTTTCAATTCTGACCTACAAAAAAAAAATAATGAGGAAATTCGCAATTCCTGCATCACCATCTGCAGTTTGATTTGTGACTGGGAGAAGGGATTGCATGATGAGTCCGGTGGAATACTACACTCGGGTGAGTTATCTTTCAAAGAGTTTCAACAGTATTTTTGATTTTTGTGAATTCGTTGGTTTGATGGTTATTTATTTATTTATTTATTTTTAATGTGAAATAGTTTAGTTGGAGACGGGAGATCGGATAGAGAAGGCCAAGGAAGTTGCCAGGAACGCACCTCTCTGAGCCATAATAGGAATTTCTACAGCCACTGACTTGTCTCTCTCTGTCATCCTCTTCGAAATGAGCAAGTGTGTGGTTTGTGGAGAACGGTTTCGTGATGGATCGATTGTTTTGGTTACAGATTCGCCCAACCATGCGGTTTCGCCCCGAAACGCCACAGCATGGAGTCACCGAGAAGATGCCTAACATTCCTCTCTGACAACTCCCAATCCTCTGTAGACGATGGCTTCCTTGACATGCTTGGCGACGATGAGGAAAACGCTGTGCTACCCTCCGGCCTAGGTTCCCTCATCTCGGGTACCATCCTGGACGCGGAGTCCCCTTCACCCGTTAAAAGGCCATTCCGGAGATGCGTAGAAAGTGCCAAAAGTGCCACGCCTCAGAGGCGTCGCACAGTGTCGTTCCGCGACCAGGAAGAGTTCACTTTGAAAAGGCCGCTGAAAGACAGGCCTGTCGAGCTATCACCGCAGAAGGCCAGACTCAAAAGGGCCAAATCTTCAGTGGATGGGGCCGAACACGGTACCCTTTTCGCTTACGGGTTCTGGAAAAAAGCTGCACCCCTCCCCAACCAGGACAAACCCATCAAAATCCATTCAGACTCAGAAATAGAAATCAAATTAGCCCTTCAAAGATGTAAGTACCTCCTTCATTAGAAACCTACTGAAATATTATTCCTTCTTGGGTCATTTCTCTCCAAATGTTCTTTTACTTCCTCACTGCCGGAAGGTTGGATTCGTGATTGAGTAAAAAAATATTTATGTCCTCCAGAATGAACATTTCCACTGCCATTTTGCTTTTCAGACGTCAAGGAACATTTTTGGTTCCGTGTCTGTCTGTGTGTCTGGTGAGTTCATTGTAACGCCCATAACTACCTGAAATAATGGTCAAAATGGGCTGAAATTTGGAGGGTAGGTGCGGGTTAGGTCGGAGATGGTCCCATACCAAAATCATTGTAAAGTCCTGTAACTTTCGTCTGCACGTGCACAAACGTAAAATATTTGAAACACCCATAACTACCTTAAATATAGTTTAAATGAGCTCAAACTTGGAAATAATACTTCGATAGTTCCACATGAATTTCATTGGAATCGTACTGTAACTTTCGTCTTTGCATGCCCAAACATGAAATGTTGACCATTTCCGTGTAACGCTTCTAACTACGTGAAAAATAGTCGTAGAACTGAAATTCTGAGGGTACAGGCGGTTTGGATCGCAGTCCCATATCAAAATCATTGAACTCGTACCGTAACTTTCATCTGTGGATGGGCAAGGGTGAAATACTTGAAAGGCCCATAACTACCTTAAATGTCGTTGAAGTGAGTTCAGACTTTGAGGGTCGATCAGGAATAATACTTTGATAGTTCCGTATGAATTTCATTGGAATCGTACTTCAACTTTTGTCTGCGCATGCGCGAACATGAAATGTTGACCATTTTCTTGTAACACGAAAAATAGTGGTAGAGAGCTGAACCCAACTAAGGCCCACTTTCACCAGAAAATTATTTAACGGAGTTTAGCCAAACTCCGTTAAAGTTAACATCGAGGTTTAAACCAGCTGGCGTCTTTCACCAGCCCAAATGTCGGTTAAACCCAGTTTGAAATAACGGAGTTTGCCTGACGGAGTTTAGTTTAAAATGTCCAAGCAAAAGTTGGACAATATGACGCGCCGGGACTATAAACTCGTCAAAACAACAACAACCACCACTCAGCTGATGTCGATTCCCGCTTCCATTGTTCCGCTGTAATAATAAACTGTAATTTGCCAATGTGATTTCTGATTTACAACGACTCCAGTCACGAGGTAAGGTACCTATAATATCATTGTGGAACACGTGGTATAGAGTAAATACCAATACAATGCCAACTCGCGTTAATTCATTTCACAGCCCTATAACAACAGAACCGAAAATCAGCTGTGAGCTAGGCAGCCATATTGGGATCTCATGGATAACGGAGATTAGCGACTTTAACTTGCCGTATTCGGGCGTTTAAACTTGAGCCGCCTCGGTGGAAGTTTAAGCTCGCACAGAGCTCTGGTGAAAGACAGTGAGCGGTAAACTCCGTTAATTTGCAACCTCTTCCGGGTTAAACTCGTTTGAAATTTTTGGTGGAAGTGGACCTAATTCTGTTAGTCCATGTGACCTGAGTGAGTCGTTTATTCACTAACCTGTGTATGGATACTCCAGCTGTCCACTGAATGAACCTACCCAGCTATTCTGTACATGATGATTCAATAAAGGAAGATGTACTTCCTACTCGAATTGGCAGACGTTTTTGAGTGGTTGCAACTGAATTCTGCCTCAATTCCAATTCTCAAAAAATGCTGCCAGGTGGCTGAATAGGCACTGTTCTTTTTCTTTCCCTAAGTTCTGAATTAGATACTAGTGATGGGTTGATTGATTGATAAGAGGTTTTGAAGGAGGAACAGTGGTATACTTGCTAGTGCAATACGAGTAGGTATATTGTAAAATTATAATGCTACTGTGATCGAGTTGCGGTCTGTCATCGCTGTTGAAGGCGGGCTTCAACCGATCTCTACAGTGCTTGATCCGCAGCTTGCGAAATTGATCTTGACACTCGAGGCCTGGATATTGGGCCTCGCTATCGTACGGTGGTTGCAGCACCAGTGGGCATCACACTCTACACACACACACACACACACACACACACACACACACTTTCTACTACATTAAGTACTACTAGATACACTCTTTCTTTATCCTTTCGTTATTTTTAATGCAAAGGCAAAACAACGTTGGAAAAAGACCATCCATAGGTAAACCTTCTACCATAACTGCAACACTTGTGTCCGATATCACTGCCTTGTAAACAATCTGAACGAGGCAGTGGTGCCGGACACAAGTGTTGTAGTTACGGTAGGTTTACACGGATGGTCGTTGCATTAAAGAATAAAGTCAACTTAAAAACTGTTTTAACTCGTAGATATGTATTAAGAAAAACTGTGTATTTAATTCTATTTATCATATGCATCGAAACGTTTGTAGATCGGGAAAAGAAGTTTGTAGGCAGATGTGAACTTCAGTTCGTGGTTGGGTACTCTGGGGTCAAGATAGAATGGTAGTCAAAGTGATCGCTAATCTACCCGTAGTATTTTAGAAGGTAACCAGAAGCGGAGAGGGAAATCGTCCAAATCCTGGCGTGTGCGCACTCGTTAGGGAGGGGGTCCTCAACAACTTTAGCTTATGACCCCAGTTTGTAGATCCTGATATTGTGCTGTAATATTAATTGAGCCCGTTTTTCATCCTTAGCGACCCAAGAAGAGCTGGTAGGTGACTTCTCCAGGCCATTCGCTCTGCCTCTCGTTCCCGGCAAGCACCAAGACTTGAAAGCCATTTCCTGCGACACCATGGCCAGCCTCCTCCGGGGAGAGTATTCGGACCATATCAACTCCTACCGCATTATCGACTGCCGGTACCCCTACGAGTTCAAGGCAGGTCACATCGTGGGTGCCGAGAACCTCTATACGTGCGATCACATCACCAAAGAGTTCCTTGTCACGGACCAGCCCAAACCTGAGAGACCGTCCTCGGACAGTTCAGACAAGAGGGACATCGTTATATTCCACTGCGAATTCTCATCAGAAAGAGGACCTTTTCTGTAAGTGCAGCTGACAACCATGCAATCCTGGAAAAATCCTCAAACTGTGAAGATATTAAGCTTCTTCAAACGTTGTGCTTGAAACGTTCATAATTTCGAAGTTACACGATTTGAACATTCGTAATGTTTCACTCTGTAGCAAACTGACAGCTGAGGATGTTGAGTGTCAGTCAAATGTTGGATGTTAGAATCGGGCACATGCCAATTGCTAACAACCTTCTTGTGTCTAGAAATGTGGGTTGGTTAGAATCAAATGTTTGAAGACGTTGTTTATTTTTTAGGTCGAGATTCTTGAGGAAAGAAGACCGAGCTCACAACGAGTACCCCTCGCTCCACTACCCCGAAGTTTACCTCCTCCATGGTGGCTATTCGGCTTTCTTCCAGTCACACAGAGACCTTTGCGATCCACAAGATTACAGGTGAGATCAAATTTTAGGTTTGTTCCAAGCACGATAACTGGGTTATCGAACCATACTTGAGTTTTCGAACCCGAACCAAAGAAGTGGGGGGTTTTCTCTGTTCAATAACTCATTGGTTGAACATCTGTAACTTATTGATGGAAACACCGCAAGCGCTAGCGTAGCATCTGCCACAGTATCCATCAAACAGGCCATGAAATAGTAACCTGGTACGCCCCACGCCACCTTCGTAAAATGTACCTACGCCACCTGTAATACTGTCATAGTGATTTTTGTTCCCAGCACAAAGAATAACTCCAAAAACAACCTGAGTAGGCTTCCAGCACGTGATAGTTACCGGAGAAATGAAATTGAAGGGAGGTTCCAGAAGGTTTCCTTCGGTTCGAGTTCGAAAACTCATCCATGGCGGGTTCCAAAAATTTCTTGAACTGAGTGTGGAAAGTTTCTATACCCGTGGTGGTGGGAACATGGTGTGGGAATTGAGTTACAGAAGTGAAGCTGCTTGGAACTGAGTTTTCATGTGCAATGGGTTCTGCGCCGAATACATTAAGACACTCGCCACGCTTGGAACAAAGCTGGTAATTAGAATCATGGAGTGGCTCCATGGATACTCGGATCCATTGAGTGTTGAACCTGGGTAACCACCCAACTAACTCCTCTGCCAGGATGTTGAGGACATCGTGTGGTAGCGGTAGTTGTACCTACATGCCGCCACGAGTATTCATGACCTAGACACTGGAATATAATATTGTTAACGTTGACTTGAAGGAATCAGTTCTAATTAATTTGTTGATAGTTGGGATTCGGCCCAGGCAAATTACTTGTAAAGCTGGACAAGATTTTAACCCTTTCAACCCGGCTGAGAATCAAGCTTCACTGCGCTGCCTAATCTGGAATGATTATTTTCGTCTGCACATAGTTATTAAAACAAAAATCACCCTGGTCGTGTTGTGATCTGTCATTTGGAACGTACGTAAATTTACCTTTTATCGACGTTTGTTGCTGGGACACATAGGCCGATCCCATTTTTCAGCGCTTTTGAGGTGGGACTATACTGTCCCACAGTCATTTCCTACCTACCGTGTTGGAAGAAGCATGATGAATTCATACCCATTCTTCCGTACTAAGGATTGTAGCATTCGATAGACCCTAAAACGATTGGAAAATTGAAGCATCAGCAGGCTTGTGAGTTCCCCATAGTCATTTTGATTTTTAATTTTCATTACCTACAGTGTTTTGGAATATTGTAAGAAGCCTGAAATACATCATTGTAGTATTCCATGAGGATTGTAGTACTCCATAGACGATTGGAAAATTGAAGCAGTAGGTAATTCATTTCCCGGGACATAATGTGTCCCAGTAGGTTCATTAGTGCAACAACCTGATGGGACATATACGTCCCACCACGGGTGAAAGGGTTAAACAACTTCTGCCATCCCAAAGCTGAACTTCCGGCAGCCAAAAAGAACTTTATCCTGTTTTTTGGCTTATAGCATCTAAACGGTGCATCTTACAGAAAATTTCACTATCACCAAAATTAAAGAGCATTACATTCTGCGTCGTAGAACCACCTTAAACATTAATTTGGTTCAGCTGTTCAGTCAGAATCGACAGTCAAAATAGGGCAAATTTTTCCATTTTGACTGGAAAGTAACTTGGAAAAATTGTTGCAAATGAAAAATGTCATAACTGTAGTTGTAGTGCATCAAACACTGCGTTCAGAGCACTGCTACTTTTATACGGATATTCAATATAAACTTTAATTACCTTTGTAATTAAAAACCTGAAATGTTAAATTCAATGTTTTAATAGAAATATGGGTGCTTTGAACGCAGAATTCTATGCTCCACAACTTTAGTTACCTATATGACATTTTTCGTTTGGACTAATCACCTATGTATTTACTCAGCAAAAATTTTTTTGAACATCAAGGTGCATAGATTCCAAAACCTATATTACACAGAGATTTATTATTTATCTGTATAGATGCTCCTGCGTAGATCACCGATTTCTGTGGTCAATACTCACAGGCTCCATTTGGGCCCTAGCTGTGCTCCGAAGCTCGGCAGCCCGATTGGAATACACCCAGGGGTGTTACGGGTGAAGAGTGGGTGTAAAAAATAGGGTTTTTGAGGTTTCAGTGAACATGAGCTTGTGATAATATCGTTTTCCGTGTATTAAATTGATGTGGAATTTAAGACTTTTTTGAGACCACCCGGAGCATTGTGCCGAGTAGCTTCGTCAACATGATCGTGAATGAAACGGTATCCAGCCAAGAAATCATTGCTAGGGAACACCTGATTATAATCACCCATAGCTGCATGAAATCGAGTTGGTTGTTCTGTGGTACTTCATTTGAACAATGATGGTTATTTTGGTTGGTAATTTGTGACTTTAACAAACGCTATGATTCATGAATAACAACAAATAATCAGTGGTACCTACTTGAATCCACCGCATGTTTATAAAACTGTTATTGCCCGGCCGGCTCCAGTGCTCGATTTAGGGCTTTCCTAGTGGGAGCACGAGTGTAGGTATTGACCACAGAAAACAGTGATCTACAAAGAAGGGGCATCTATACAAGTAAATAGTAAACGGTTGTGTAATAATTTGCAGCATTTTTAGTTACGCGCATGTAAAACTGAGCATAGGTAAACACGCTTTTTAAGCAAAAGTGAACAATTTGCCTATTATTGACTGCCGCTTCCGACCCAAACCGCTCTACTAAATCAATGTTTAAGGAGGTTCTTCGATGCGGAATTTAATGCTCTTCAGTTTTGGTGTAAGCAAAATTTTCTGTAAAATGCGTCGAAACGAAGTCTCAAAATTGTGTTTTTTTTTGGCTCTCAAAAGTTTAGCTCGCCTCAGAAACCGTTGCACACTCACATACTCTTATTACGGATGAGTAATATGCTTTAAAATAGTTTCACTTTACACAATTTTTTGCCTGGGCTACAAAACAGTGGAGATAGATAGAATCAAGGGAATCATATCTACTACCAACTGTGACACGTGATAGAATCAGGGGAGTCGTACCTAGTCCCAACTGTGACACGTGATAGAATCAGGGGAATCATACCTACTCCCAACTGTGGCACGTGATAGAATCATGGGAATCATACCTACTCCCAACTGTGACATGATAGAATCAGAGGGATCATACCTACTCCCAACTGTGACACGTGATAGAATCAGGGGAATCATACCTACTCCCAACTGTGACACGTGATAGAATCAGGGGAATCATACCTAATCCCAACTGTGACATGATAGAATCAGGGGATCATACCTACTCCCAACCGTGACACGTGATAGAATCAGGGGAATCATACCTACTCCCAACTGTGACACGCGATAGAATCAGGGGAATCGTACCTACTCCCAACTGTGACACATGGTAGAATCAGAGGGATCATACCTACTCCCAACTGTGACACGTGATAGAATCAGGGGAATCATACCTACTCCCAACTGTGACACGTGATAGAATCAGGGGAATCATACCTAATCCCAACTGTGACACGCGATAGAATCAGGGGAATCATACCTACTCCCAACTGTGGCACGTGATAGAATCATGGGAATCGTACCTACTCCCAACTGTGACACATGGTAGAATCAGAGGGATCATACCTACTCCCAACTGTGACACGTGATAGAATCAGGGGAATCATACCTACTCCCAACTGTGACACGTGATAGAATCAGGGGAATCATACCTAATCCCAACTGTGACATGATAGAATCAGGGGATCATACCTACTCCCAACTGTGACACGTGATAGAATCAGGGGAATCATACCTACTCCCAACTGTGACACGCGATAGAATCAGGGGAATCATACCTACTCCCAACTGTGACTCGTGATAGAATCATGGGAATCATACCTACTCCCAACTGTGACAGGATTACTCTTTGAGGGGGTATAGATAACGCCATGTGCTATCGCTAAAGCCTATGTCTTTGGTGCTTCCTGACATACCACCGCAATCGTACGTAAAGAAACCATTAATATCTCGTTTCTTTCCCCAAAAATTTACTAATTTTGTCGATTTTTCTTTTCAGGATGATGCAAGATCCAGCTCACAGCTCAGAGTTCAAACATTTCAAAGCCAAGTCGAAGTCCTGGGCCCCCGGAAACCACAGGAAGTCTGCCATGAGGTCGCTTTCCCGCCTCAACTACTGAAACCTTAAACCTACCATAAACCCTGTTTAACCCCTTCACTTTCTGTTGATATAACCGTGCATGGACGTTGTCCCTCCCCTACTTACCGTACCCTGTTTTACCCTTTGACTCTAAAAAAGAAATTATTGTAAATTTCTGTCTTTTAACAGACACCCTCGTTGATTTCTTGTGTCCTATATTTTCCTTGTTATTATTATGGGAGACTCCACTCCTTTTCTGAATGTCCACGTAACTCCTTTAATGTCCTCATCCCGCTCAATGCAATGTCAACGAGTCTCTCTAGTCTTGACTCTCGAAAAAAAAAAAAAAAAATTCAACTTGTAGAAACAAAAAATTGTAAATAATTATGAAAGCAAATATTTTTCTCCTTTAAAAAACGGAATAGTTGCAATTTTCAGGTTACCTCCAAGCAATATACTTTTTTTAATTTTTGTTTTTCTAAGTTAATATTGTATAATTTTTGTAAAGTCGTAAAAAGTGCAAGAAAAACCTTTGCTGGTAAATTTTTCTTTAAGAGAAAAAAAGTGAACCCTTAATTCGTTTTGTTGTTTACGCTTTTTACTTATTATCGACATTTTTATAATTAAAATATGTTTTTCCTACAGAGCCTATAAATTTTATTAATATTATATACTAGTTGATAAGTTTTTTTTTCATATTTCTGTAAATAGTTACGAAAAGGTACAAAAATATTTTTGAAGAATCGACTGATTTTCGGGAGTGTATTTTGTACTGAAAATTTTTGATTAAATCATTCAAATTATACGAGAAACTATTTTTTCTGCTGTTGATAAACTTGTCACGTTAATAAAAGACCGATCTTGTTTTATATTTCTTGTTATATTAATTTATCAGTACGATATTCTTATAGAAGAGACGATTAACAAAACAAAACAAAAATCTACTTACAAATTACGTTCCGGGCAGACTATTAGTTTCGTCTGTAATGTTTGGTGACATTTATATTTGAAACAATGTACAGGATTCATGTACGATGTTGCTTTTGATGTGAGAAAATGGGATGGTACTTCTTATTTTGATTGGGTTTGTGTTTGTTTTTAATGGAAAAGAAAACGTCATTAAAGGATATTTCTCTAAGTTGTTTGTTGGTTATATATCTCTCTCTCCTTTATTCCTAAGAATCTGCAGTGAGTAGAACCTCGTTATTTGAAAGTTGAGTTCTCTGGTCAGGTATGGCATGATGAGCCTTGTGACCGAGAGTGAGGAGAGGGACTGTGGACCCTCGAGAGTCCCCCCCCCCCCCCCCTCCTAGACTGGCGATATTATCGCTTGTTAAAAAGGGATATTAGATTAGGCTTCAGCTGAAACGACCCTGTCTTCACCGGAAAAATGAACGACTCGAGAACTGCCTGCCGTCACAGTCTCTGGCAAGAAACACCTGTGTTATATTGATAGTAAACGTGAAAAACTTCTCAAATCTGAGGCTAGTGTTTTGACATAGGTATTTGGGTGGTTCTTGATGGTTCTGGTGGTCCTGGGATTGCAGCCAGCACCCAACCTTTTAGCGAACTTTTGAAGACCACTACAATGGCTTAGAAATGTTAGTTTCATGACCTTTGGAAAATTGTTTAAATAGCCAACTCTGTTTTTACAGCATTCTAAATCCATCCAGTTGAACATTTTTTATACGGTATACATTTTTATGTATCCTTTTAGACTGTATTGGACCTTGGCTGCATGATGAAAAATCTATATTCACTAAAAATTAATGCAAAACCTCAAATAATGGATAGAATGGTGATTCGAGGGGAAAAAAAGATATTTCGTCTTAAAAAAGGGTGGGTCAAAAATAGCAAAAAAACCAGTGTAGATTGCTTATATCACCAAGAGTTGACATAAATTCATTGAAAGTGGTAGGCCTTAGGTGGCTGAAGAGGGAAAGACTATCAATAATAAAAATATTTTTCAGAAAAAAGAGGACGCCATGAATTGCTAATAATTGTAAAATATTAGAAAGTAGGTACAGAAGAACAACTCTCCTGGCTCTGTAATATTCGTCGGTGGACAGGTATTCGCCATTTTGCTGAGCTTAAAGCCAGTGTGGTGGAGCAGTCCCTGGTCATGTAGAAGGTTATGTGTTAGGATTGGTCGCCTATGGATGATGACGTCTGTGGCACCCAGGGAAGAAGAAGAAGGTTATGCTATATGACAAGAACATTTTTATGCAGTTCTCGATCTGTTTATCCAACTATTAGATTGGTTTGCTGTGATCGTCTGACAGTTATCTGGTTGTATAGTATCCATGAGCGGCTGTTCGCAGTGTTTTTCTGACTGTTTTGTGATCGTCATTCCAGCATATAGAAAAACTCTTAAATGCTTATCAAGATGGCATTGTATCATGGGTGGTTTCCTGCAGTTTTCTAGTAGTCATGTAACCAACCATCAGAGAGGGATGTTCGACTTTATTTTAGAGATTCTAGCATCGATCCAAACCACTGACCTGAGCATAAGACCAAGCCTGCTTTTCAAACAGATCTGTAAGAGGGAAATCCTACTGTGGACCTCTCTGTGATTCAAATGAGGAGTGTCCATGACTTCTGTTTATATTTTTGAGTGGAATTAGATTCCATTCTTTGAGACCAACCGGCAACCGCACTCTCCTGCGATGAATAGTTAGTTCTTGTTCTATGAGCTTTCAAAATTTACCACAAGAACAACGTAACCCTACAGAACGACTTAATAATCAGTGACCATTGAAACAATCCTTCATCTATTTTACTGTGACATTAAATAGGGGCAAAAATTTCCCCTCCCGATCATCTAGTTGGATTAAAACTTTTCCCCTTCCTCCAGCTACTATTTCCTCTCAGTTTCAAGACTTCCTTTGGTCTATTTCTGAGTTTCCTTTTTTGTCTACGAGTACTTCTGCTTCTTCGGAGGATGGCGGGTCGACTTCACTGGGCATTTGCACAAAAATGGTGTTCAAATTCACTTGTTTGCTCGGGGAATCTCTGAGGCGCACAGTTATAACTGACAACGACTTGACGTAGTAGGGCTCCACATCTTCCGAACCCTCTTCATCTTGCTTTTCTATGTAGTTTCGTCTGTAAACAATGAGCATGTTAACACTTCGCCCCTCCATGTTACGTCCGCTGATCAGTGTGGAGTACATCACCAGAAACTTGAAAAATCGAACAAACTCCACAGAACTACTGTAGGTAACTAAGTAATTTAGACATACTATTTATAATAGTAGTACCGTAGTAATGCATTACGCTATCAGTATAATTAACTAAGAGCTAATGCTTAGTTAACTATTGATTAATTCACAATCTTAGCCATTATGTGACGCCACTATACGCCTGGCAAGCCAAATGTCCCCACGGATATTCAGTATCTGTATAAAATCCATGAACTGTACTAAAAAAATATATATATACATACATATTTGGTCTTGTTTTCAGTTTCAGTCACTTTACTTGAAGATGGCACTAATCAGTATACATGCCTACCTATATATCTTGTAGTTGCCTATGTATCCTATAGTTTTTAAATTCTATATTAGTTGTATATCCTTACATCACGTCTCTATAGGTTTCAAGTTGGGTCAGTGTCATCATTTCATTTACTGGATTTTTTTCCAACGTGCCGTCCGGCCTTATTAAACGTCGAACCTAAAATTTTTCTTCAAATAAAATCATTTCATTATTGATGTACCTACCGACATGAAGCTTTGATGCAGACTATATAGAGCATTAGGCGGTCAACCTTGGTAGGCTGCTAGATAGGTATTTGCACCTAGCGTTAGGGATTCTACGGTTACCTATGGGTTTCTATGGATTCTTATTTACAATTCGCAACATGTGTTGTTCTTAAGATTTTCAGTACTAATTCAGAAGCTATTAGGCCATCGAGGCCATGGAGGAGGCAATAAGGAAAATCGCAATCGACACGTCGCCAGGACCTCGTTGACAGGGTCGTTATGCGTACAGTTCGGAAAACCCAGGCAGCATGCGCCATCCATCAGATTGCATTGCTGATGCTGAAATGGGGGTATGTGCCTACGAAGTTTCGTACCGGGCGCACAATCCTCATCTATAAAGGAAAGGGTGACGAGAAAGATCTGAAGAATTGGAGGCCCATTACGATATTCAGCGTGGTATGGAGAATCATTGAGCGTTCACTTGATCAAGAGCTTCGACACCTTGTTCAGTTTCACTGCCTGCAGCGAGGGTTCGTTAACGGGATTCCAGGCACTCACATCAATGCAAGTATCGTAGAGGGGTGTCTCAGGCGGGCGAAAAGAGATCGCGGAAACTGCTGCATAGTTATGTTGGACCTAGCAAAAGCGTATGACTCAGTTGGGCACCACCATTTGCAGAGGACGCTGGACTCCCTTCCTATTCCGGGCAACCTTTGCTTGTTGCTCCAATCGCTGGCAGTGGGTAATTCCTTCCAAGTCGAGCTGAATAAGGCGAAATCCAGGCCCATTCATATGAATCGTGGGGTGGCCCAAGGGTCTCCATTGTCCCCAACCTTGTTCAACTTATGTCAGGATTTTGTGCTAAAGGAAATATCAGATCCTGATGTAGCTTCCGTGCACGGGTACAACCTTCAGCAGGGGTTGGAGAATGTCATAGCGATGGCTTTTGCTGATGACAACGTCGTGGTCACCAATAGCCCAGAAAGCGCTGTGACAATGGTGGACTTGGTGAAAGGGTTGTTCAGGACGGTCGGCATGGTGGTGAACCCATCGAAATCTGTGGCCCTCAATGTGCGACAAGGGAAGCTTGAAACGGGAGACCTGGCATTAGCAGATGGGTCAGTTATCAGCTCTATTGGCCAAAACGATCGGATCCGGTACTTAGGTGTCACCTTTGCTGACCAAATCGTGTTTGACCAAAGGGGGTTTGCCACTGCACTGGAGGAGGATCTAAAGAATTTGACAACTTCTCCACTGTTGAGGGGGGATCAGAAGCTGAATATTTTGAACCAGTACGTCTACCCCAAGCTAGTTTATCCAATGCAGACGACTCCTGTAGACCTTCTCGACCACAATTTCCTGGAGCGCGTTGATATGATGGTACGGCAAGCGGTTCGGGAGATTTGTTCCCTCCCAGCAGACACCCCAGTCCCTGTGTATTATGCTCCCCGTAGGTTCCGAGGGCTGGGGCTAATGAGAGTAACGTGGGAAGCTTCTATCCAGCACATCTCTATAGCCCAGAAACTCGCCCAGGTCAATGACCCTCACGTAGCTACAGTTCGCTGCCTCCAGGATGAGGATCGGGCATGTCGGGCCAAGCTAGGCGGAGCGACCGGTCAGTCGACACGGGAAATTCGTTGAGAGTTGCGCGAGCAGGAGTTTGAGAAGTGGACCGGGCTAGCACAGCGTGGCATCGGTGTCCATTGGTTTAAGGTCTGTCCGCAGACGAACAGCTGGGTAGGAAAAAAAGATGGGCTGACGAGCAGCGAATGGACAAATTCAATCAAGGCCTCAATGAACTCGATTGCTGACAGGGCAACAGGCGGTCGGAGTGAGGGTAGTCACCGTTGCAGGTTTCCGGCCTGCAGCGAGAACAACATTATTATAGAAACACTACCCCACATCCGTGGCTCCTGCCCGAAGACCGAGCTCCTGCGGAACAACGCCCATCACAAAGCCAGGACGGCACTGGCAGACCTGTTCAGGGAAAAGGGCCTGGAAGTCTCCGAAGAAGTCCACTGCATTGCCCAGGTTAATGGCCATTCACAGAACCGACGAGCTGACATTATTGTCGTAGACCGTTCTAGGCGCCGTGGTTGGGTCCTGGATCCAACTATCCGCTGGGAAACGAACGAGAGGGACCAAGACATATCTGTGGATTCCGAGAAAAAGGCAACCTACGAGCCCTGTATCCCGTTCCTAAAGCAGCAGTACGGCATTCCCGACTGGACAGTGGTGGGGCTGTGGTTCGCGTGGGTCAGCGTCCAAATTCCTCCTGGATTTCTTCAAGAAGCACCGGATTCCAAAGGCAACCCTCACCAAATTATGTCTCAAGGTTCTCAGAGATACCATTGGGATAATTCAATTCCATCTGTACGGCTGAGCCCCATCACCACCCTACTCCCTGGACTCATCTCTTGATATCATCCACTTGTATCAATGAAACTTTACCACAGTCTGGTGGTGGTATACAACTGATGGTGCAAGTAAGAATGGAGACGTACCACCCGGGGTGGGGCAGTAGGCTGCGTCCTTCGGGGCACCCCCGGCCTGCGGGGCAGCTCGCTTTGTTTTTGCAATAAAGTTGTTGTTTGTTTGTTTGCTTAAGAATTATAACAGCTATACACGGTATATATGTTTGTGGTACATCTCAATGGGAAATTTTTGTGGGCAGAAAACGAGCGTGAATTTGAATTTCTGAGTTCCTGCTAGAAATGAGGTATCAGATAAATCGCCGATTACAATCCCGTTTGGAGCACTTGAATGATGTACAGAACCGCAATGGATAGATGGATGGAACCGCATATTTATAAATAAATTAAAAAACACGTCCTCAAAATCAAACTGAAGGGCAGGTCATGGCTAAGGTTCTTGAAGGTTGCCAAGAAGGCTTTCCATTTCTTATACTGGCTTGTTGGCAGCAATGAAAACCTGCCTCCAGTGCCTCCTAAGCTTCGTTCTGCCTCCTTGGGCCAACAGCCGTTCAGATGTCTATAGACTTGGTACGACATTTTTTATCGAATTTTTACTTTTAATCACCCTCATTTTAAAAACTACTTACCTACCACTTATTTTTGAAAACGGGCTTCAACTATCATTTTTCCAAGAATTCTGAATTTAAAAAAAAATTGACAAATTCTCCATTAGGCAGGTATGTACCTACCTGCACTATTATCATTGCTCAACTATTGTTACAAAATACTTTTAATAAAATACGTTTAAATACGCTAAATGATGTATAACAAATAACGGTGTAGTTTAGGGCCTACAATTTTATGCCATCTAAATTCTTTATTGCCAAACCACATATTTTACCTATCAAAACAAATAAGTTCGTTCAATAGCTATGAAAAAAATATAGAATTTAGTAAGTAAGTATGAAAGTCAGGGCGGAAAATGAAACTTACCAGTGCCTTGGAATTTTTTGTTTTTGTTTTGTTGGCACATAATGCCTTAATTATAGACTGTGTGGACATAGCACCTACTCTACTAGTGGTAGAAGATATTAAGGTAAAATTATTAAACAAGACTCAAGGTGGAGTTAGGCGCATTGAGGTTGTCTCAATGTTTTGGGGCACTTATTAATTTCAGTCTATAAGTAACGAAATTCGACTTCCTATCAAAATACCTATGATGTGGTAATTTCAGAATTACAAAGACATTCTGAGTAACTATTATACAAACCCTCCGCTTTTCCGGTTTGGTTTGAGTCACGATGTGGAAAATAGTTGTGATGAAACAGAGTAGGGCTATGAGGCCATACACAACTGGGAACCAGCTGCTTGTGAACTCTGGGAAAAGTATGGCTGCGGAAGTCATAAACCTTATACCGCTTGCCAAATAGAAACTGAAACACTTGAAATAAATTATCTAATTTTAGTGATTAGTCAAGGTGCTTAGGGCAAGGCGTGTAATTTCTTATGATTTTCTGGATACACTCATAGTTTATTTGTGACGTCACTGAGGGAGAGGTAGTTTTAATCTTAATACTCACAAATTTTTCTTTGAGACGTGAGCCAAACAGTCTGGCCACCATGAGACAACTCCACCCCAGTATGTACCCAGGGAGTGAAAAAGCCAGGGAGTTGGCTTCTGGTTTAGTTTTTGCCTGTACATGCTGTGTGCACCACGTCAGCCAGAGTAAAGCAGCTATCACCTACAAATGACTCTCTGATGTAAAAAGATACTCATACTGATGAACATTTTGGATGTGGAGAGCCAGATGACTGGTGCAGCTACAATTCACATGTGCCTAGACTGTCATCCGGGGGAAATAAGGAGAGATATTATGAGCAAGGTTCTGCCAGGACTGGTAAGTCAATGCTTCACTGATAGGTTATAAATTAGTTTTCACAATAAAACGAATTTGTACAATAAAAAAAGCTGCAAATCCCTGCGCAACGGTTTATTATTTTGTACAGTATACCCTTCTGTTACAGATCAAAGCTCTCTGTATAGATAACCATTCTATATAATATAATATGTACTACTGTATACAATTATGTAGAGCGCAGACTCTCCGTAGGTTAGTACCTAACCCCGTACTAGTTACTAGGTACTTATCTAAATCACAGTTAAATGTTGCTAAAATAATTCTGTCGATGACAAGCAGTAACTAGAACGGCAAAAAGAAACGCAAATAATGAAGTTCTGAAGGAAAATTGTTCATATGGAGTGAAATGGATGCCCCTTATGTGTAGATCACTGTTTTCTTTGGTCGATACCTACCTTCGTGGTCATGTTTAATGAACCGTTGTGTAATAACTTGCCCATCAATAATACTTCAACGGTTATTCAAGTCTGATCAACAAAATCCAGCCCCTTCTTGGTTGATGAACCGTTGTGTAATAATTTACCGTTGTGTAATAATTTACCGTTGTGAAGTAATTTACCGTTATGTAATAATTTACCGTTGTGTAATAATTTACCACTGTGTAACAATTTACCCATCAACAATACTTCAACGTTTGTTCAAGTAACAAAAGTACCGATCAACAAAATCCAGCCCCTTCTGGTAGATGAACCGTTGTGTAATAATTTACCGTTGTGTAATAATTTTCCGTTGTGAAGTAATTTACCGTTGTGTAATTATTTACCGTTGTGTAATAATTTGCCGTTGTGAAGTAATTTACCGTTGTGTAATAATTTACCCATCAATAATACTTCAACGTTTGTTCAAGTTTCAGAAGTACCTACCAACTAAATCCAATAGTCTGTCACTTATCAAATGAAATAAGATCGCAGAACAACCAACTCGACTTCCTACGGCCATCGTGATTATAATCAGGTGCTCCCTAGTGATGATATCCGGGCCGGATTTATACCGTTTGATTCACGATCGTGTTGACGAAGCTTTTTGGTCCACACGAACAGCTGGACGTACAATGCTCCGGGTGGTCTCAAAAAATTGTTTAGCTCAAGACAAATTTAATAACGTAAAAAAAACCATACCCTTCTATCGAAAGTTTTCGAGCTACGGTGTTCTGAAAATTTCAACCCCTATTTTGAACCCCTTAGAGATGACTGACAGTAACGTCGAGCTTCGAGGACCAACTAGACCCCGAACGGAACCTATAACCCGAATTTCATCAATTTTGTTTCATGGTAACTGAGAAAAGTGGTCAGTACGGCGTACATCAGAAATTTTTTTATTGCAGTTTTGGATTCTACATACCTTGAAATGTAAACCATCAAATTTTGAGGGGGTTAGAATTTTTGTTTTCATGCTCGATTCCAATGGTCCATTATTGAAAATAATGAACAAAAATTAATGACAGGTAGTAACAAATACTGAATGCAGTTTCCATACTGAATATCAAATTCCAGTTGGTGACTCCTGCTCCCCAGGTTGACAGTAGTGGCACCTATGACAAAACACGCCTATTTAAGTTCGTTCGCACTGGATTATTCTGACGGTTAGCTGACTCAAAACTGTAAGAAACCGTCACCATCATTGGTCAAAAGCCATCTTGAAAGGGTTTGGTAAAGTTTCGGAATCGAGAAGGCAGTGCGTGGCCAGTTCTCGTTCGCCTGATTTTCTGTGGACTGGAATGACGATAAGAAAACTGGCTTTGCATAGTCAGAAAACACTGAACAGCTGGTTGTGGATACTCTATATAGATGTACGTTGTGTAGCCGTACCTAAAGCTGCAGAGAGATTTAGTAAACCAAGAAATCGTGACTCGTGTTCATGCAAAAGACTTCTATTGAAACATTAAATTCAGGAATATTTGTTAAACTCTGTGTTCTTGGTTACCCAAATAATTAATGAAGAATCTAAACACTATACTGTGAGAAAAGAGTCCGCAAACCTCATAATAGTCTCATTCACCCTCACCTCACTATTCATTAATGAGGCTAAAGCACCATCGACATGCCACCCGTCCAATCAAAGAATAATAGGGTAGGCATACTTACAAATATGAAAAATTCCAACAGAACTTGTAGGCAAACTACTGGGCGTTTGGTTTCGATGAGGTAAAGTTCATTTTGAGGCATATTCTCTTTTCTTTTCTCTAAGAGTTGAGGCCGTCCCAAAATACAACAATAACAATCTGAAATCACAATAAAATGTTCAGTATTGCGTAGGTACTTGCTCATCAGTAATAAACAAAAATTTTCACTGACCTCAGCCTAAAGACACAAATGTCTCAAAAAAATAATCTTGCAGATACGTGAGCTCTTTGTCCCATAGGTAACAGGTTTGTTCGCAGTGACCATCTGACCGTCAGAAAGGCGTTGGACCGTTCCCAGTGGTTCTCAGACTCTTTCCTGACTGTATATTATCTATGAACGGCTGTTAGCAGTGTTTTCCTGCAATCCAAAGCCAGTTTTCTGTTCGTCATTCCAGTCCACAAAAAATCGGGCAGACGAGAATTAGCCATCATCAAACTCTTCTCAAACGCTTATCAAGATGGTTTCTTACGGTTTTCTTGGAGTCAACTAACAGCCAACCGTCAGCTAAAGCCACTGCGAAGAAACCTAATGTTTCAGATTATCTGCTGTATCGCCCATAACCGCTGTAAATGTCGGTTGATGTTTCCTGTCAGTGATGGTTGGGTCCCCTTCCGAACATTGGCACATCTCTAAGGGTAACTAAAGCACACAACCTGAGACTGAGAGTTCTACTCACTGTGGTAGAAAAGCCAGAGTAGATACCGCGTTTCTCTTTGATATGTCTACCAGTACAAATAATGTTGTCAGTCACATAAAGTTGTGAAAGCTCAACAATTTGTTCCATCACCTTTAGAGATTGTACAAACTAAACAACCAAACTAAGCAACAAGGAGGTATCCTCATTATTTAAGTACCTAGTACATACCTATCCGTCTCGTAAAGTATTGATAATAATCTTACGCCTGGTGAAACCATCAACTGCAGCTGTCCTAAAAATGCGTCCAGTTACACGAGGAAAAGAACTTTAATGCAAATGTCTCCTCAAAACCTGAACCTGTACGGTACTACCTATGGGTTTCCTTCAGTTGCTAAGTTCCTACCGACCAAATGACTGTTACTTAGAACCCGAAACCTGCAACTAATTACAAGAACCCAAGGAGCTGAAAACAAATCAACATACAGAGCATTATTATGCTGTTTTATTCCTGGAAAGAACTAGAACAAAGGCGAACTTGATGTGGCTTTGGCCATAACATTCTTCACGCTATGTGTGGTCCTTTTTCATGAAATTCGGATTTTTATCGTTTCACACTCCAATTTCTAAAGAAAATACTGTTGATCAGTGAGTTTTGAATCGTTATTGGAATTTGCAAACAATGTATTTTGCAAAGCAAAGTGCGTCCGGGGACAGCTTGGAGGGTGTTAGCAGTTTGAGGTCTTCATCTGAGCCCTTGAGAGATGCATCGTTGAGCAACTTGAGAAGTACTTCTACATTAAATCTTACCTCATTTAGGTAAGTACCTAATATCATGCAGTACTAGTGAGCATTTAGGTAAGGTATTTGGTTAGGTACCTGTTGGATTCGTGGGAGAACTGTGTGGATTTGGATAGAAGTCTGTTGATAAAAAGTAAGTCTCAATGATTGATAGATATGTACAGCTCTCACGGATTCCAGAGGTGAAAAAGCAGTGGACGGGATGGGAGAGAGAAATGAGGTGGAAGTGGGGCCCTTCAGTTGTCCTTCCCTCCCCTCGTCATACTGTCCACTTAAAGGTTCTCACACACTATGCAGGACAGACAGAAAACGCCGTGGGTAGGATGCGGGATGTCAGCCAGCTGCTGCTGTCCCCTCCTGCGCCTGTACCCACACTAGGCAGGACGTTCCTCAACTCTGTTTCCCCCACCGCTCGCCATGTTCCCCTCGTCTCAAGCAAGGGTGAACGTGGGGAAGGCGTGCGTGAACATGGAGAAGGTATGCATTGGAAGGTGGAGGGGGAACATCTCGTGCCAGACACCACCGTTTTTTGCTTCAAGAGCGATCACGGCGTATCCCGTCCTGTGCCTACCCCATGCCATGACGGCTGCGTCCCACGGCTGTTTCCTGTCCTGTTTCCGCATAGTGTGTGAGAACCTTACGTGCGGTCTGAACGGACAGCCCCACCGCCCACTGTCCATTAAGGCTGCGCCTGATTGGGCCCCGTACGTTTTGCATATATCTGGAATCCGCAAGATTCTACTATTAAGCCGCGGTTACACTTGCGGTGTTGGGCCCAACACCGAATATTCGCCCATACTCGCCCTATGCTCGGAGTTTGCCGAATCTTGACGCGCACCCCGCACACACATGCGGTGTTGGCTCTCAACCCCGAGCATCGACGCGTATTCGGGCAAGCGACGATGAACGCAGTTTCGTAATGCAAACACTCGGCCGCATGTGTGTGCGCTGCACGAATACACTAGTTGGCGAATATTCGCCGCCTTTGACTCGGGACAAAAAACCGCCTTTTGACCGAGCATCCCCGAGCACCAATATTCGCGCGCATTCGGGCATTTGTCCCGCGGTTACACTTGCGGGAAGAGGCCGACGAATATTCGGTATTGCGACCAACACCGCAAGTGTAACCGCGGCTTTAGGTACTACTAATAATATTTTATTTGAATTATATACTATGTGGTCATCCTGGGGTAAAAACCTGCCAACTCATTCAATTTTTGCGTAAACTGATAAGTACCATGATGCTCTGTTGGCGCACTAGCTCGGAATCGAAGTTATGAGTACAGTGGAACTTTCCTTGGGCAGGTTATTCCCTTAGGCAGACAGATTTCAATTCCGCGAACCGGCCATATTTGAATCAATGTGTTCAGTACTTCCCTTCGGCGGATTTCCCTTGAATGAACGCGGACAGTAGAAAATGCCATTTTTCGGCTCATCTGTCTCACTTACACGGGGACAACAGGGCTGGTTTTTCTAGTCCGTTCTTGTACATTTCTTGTGTTTCTGATAATGTTTACCTAATTTTAGTTTATTATTTTCAATAATGAACCATTGGAATCGCGCATGACAAAAAAAAAAAAAAATTCTTACCCCCTCAAAATTTGATGGTTTACGTTTCAAGGTATGTAGAATCCAAAACTGCAATAAAAATATTTCTGTCTGTCCGCCGTACGCCATAAGGGCCACTTTTCTTAGTTACCATGAAACAAAATTGATGAAATTCGGGTTATAGGTTCCGTTCGGGGTCTAGCTGGTCCTCGAAGCTCGACGTTACTGTCAGTCATCTCTAAGGGGTTCAAAATAGGGGTTGGAATTTTCAAAACGCCTATACCTTTTTTACGTGAATATTTTTACGGTTTTAAATAGTTCTTGAACTTGCGAGTTTTTTTAAGACCACCCGGAGCATCGTACGTCCAGCCGTTCGTTCACAGTAAGGCCCCGAAGTTTGCACCGACAGGCATTTTCGACTCCAGGGTGAATGAAATTGTATACATTCAGACCAAATCTCGTTACCAGGGACGCGCCAACAATCGGAAATTGGCCGGAGATAAAATCATTGTTAGGGGCCACCTGATTATATTGGCGGAGTATGAAGTCGAGTTGGTTGTTCTGTGGTTGTTTCATTTGAAAAATGATGGCTCTTTTGGAGTTTGTTGATAGGTAGTGAAACTTGAACAAACGTTGAAGTATTATTGATGGGTAAATTATTACTACGGTAAATAATTACTCAACGGTAAATTATTACACAACGGTTCATTATACCATCTACGTAGAAGGGGCTGGAGTTTGTTAGTAGGTACTTTTGCAACTTTTTTCACTCCTCATCAACAATTTCTTTTCAGAACTTCATTACGTGTTGTTTCTTTTTGTTAGGTACTGTTTGTCATCGGCAGAATTATTTTAGCAACATTCAACTCGTGATTTAGGTAGGTACCAAGTAACGAGTACGGGGTTAGGTACTAACCTACGGAGGGTCTACGATCTACATAATATGTATAGAATAGTACATATTATATTATATAGACGGGTTATCTATACATAGAGCTGTGATCTGTAACAGAAGGGTATTCTGTACAAAATAATAAACCGTTGTGCAGGGATTTGCAGCGTTTTTAAAATCCAGGTGTGTGTAAACTTTTGAAGGTGTGTGTAATTGTCTGTGTGAAAGTCAGCTTATTCTATATCTCTCACTTAATAAACGGCTCGTTTGTTTTTTTATCGGTAATCTCTGTGAACTTCCCTTAGGCCACTTAGAACCCCTTATTCACTTAGATTTATTACCCATGGGTGTCCACCCAAAGGAAGTCTGTTGGTTTTTGAGAAGAGATTCTCAAGACATACCTTGGGTGTGAAGTGCTTGGCAGGAGTGTAGAAGATCCGTAGCAACAAAGAGCTCGACTGGCTGATTGAAAGATAAAACATAGTCAGATTCATCACGGCTCAAAGGCTCAGGTGGATCAGGCTTGTTCAAAGCACGCCTGGCTGTAGAATTCAAAGAAGGTTCTGAATCATTGGATGGTCGACACAGGAAGGAGGGGAAGACCCAGAAGAAGGTGGCTGACAGGTTGGAGGGAGACTGCAGACGAGTTCACTGTAGGACACTTACTTGGCTGTAGCACCAAGAGAAGAAGAAGAAGAAGTTGTTGAAGGCCAGACCTTGCCCTCATCACTGTTGCTGCTATGCTGAGAGAGATCAGTAAACTGATCTCTTTTACTGTGCTCAGTTACGATGTGTCACTCATTGACAAACTACAAACAACTAGAAATTTCCTTGCTAGAAAGCATGATGGATAACCGGAAACTGGCAGGCACCACATACATGCACTGCCTCCCACTTCCCTCAGAAATATCGCTGCGTCTTTTTACAATCCCTACTTACCCTACCTGTTAGATTGAAGTGGAGGTGTGTTGAAGATGTGTGATCATTGCCTTGATGCAAAAACTTGAAAAATTTGGTTGGCAGGTTCTACCTACTGCAAACTGTTTACATTTCCTCGAATTTAATATAAAAAGTGTCACCATAATCATCTCTGCTACAGATACCCCCAGTCTGAACTCCTACCTCCAACCCCTATCCGGACGTGGTCGTCCATTCAGGATTTCCAGCCTATCAAAGAAACTTACCCTGCTTGGCTTTATCCCCACATTGACTGGGAAATGGAGAGCCGCTGGGGCCATTGCTTCCTCAAAGTCTTTGCACTGGTAAGCATATACAGTTAGACCTTAGTCTATCTGTACGTACCTCTTAGAGTAGGTACGTGCAGGTGCTTGCTTGAGGGTGTGGGTCAATAGCTATAGCCGAATACGAATGATCGAATTGGGGAGTGCAGAGCGAGGAGGCAGGAGTAGCACTAGTGGGGTCACTGAAAGGCCAATGACTACGTTTTTTCAAAATTATTTTTTTACAGGAGGTTGCCGTTGCTAGTTTATCTATGCACCCTCCACCCTGATTGGTCTGTTTCAAGCCCCCCCCCCCCCCCCCACCTCGCCCTCCATTCTTCTTGCTCTCTGAGTGTCTGATCTTTTGTGCCATAAAAAAACACAGGTGCCATGGATTCCGTAAAAGAATTAGTTATTATCTGTGTGCCGGATGCGAGTGCCATTTGGGACAAATCACATCCACATCATCACAATGTGCATATTCTTTCGAAACATTGGATGGCAATAACAGCAAAAGCTGGCAAATTGCTTACTAGGTAAATCAACCAGTAGGCACCTAACTGGTTTCCTTTGACATTTGTAAATACTCTATGCAATTCACTAGATCTTCCTCTACCTGAGGCATTACATGGTAAAACTCCCCATATTCCACATGTTTTTCGGTAATGGGGTGGTTCCAAATTCTTTTGTTGCCCATGCTTGATAATACATATGGCTGCCATTGACAGTCCTTTGTCGCTTGATGATAAGTACATAATGCAGACCTGAAGAGTAGATCACTTTTTTCGGGCGGCCATTCTCTTGCTGTCTTCAGTGACTGCTGCTACTGTGTTCAGCAAGTCTGTGCTGACAGGCAGGAGACCGGATGACAAGTCATCATGCCTCCTACCTCTAACTCTGCTTACCCCTCAAGTGGGAGCCTTCTCCTTTCACGTAGCATTGTAAAGGGATGTTTAGGTATATACCACTATAATCCTTAGTAAAGTGGTATACAAAGAATAAGAATTGCATGTAGTTATCAGTATAACAACTGACCTCGCAATAGGAACAAGTCTACCTATTAACACGTTGCATACGACGTGACGCCGATCGGCGTCATTCCATCCCTATCCAAGAAGACGGCATGACGCCAATGGGCGTCCTCGTTCTGTTTATTTTCAATGAATTGTTTTGAAGCCCAGCGTGGCTGGATAGTTGTGTAATTTTCCGTAGGCCTTCGTTGGATGATGCCCTCTCGAAAGACACCGTTTTCCTGGAAGTTCTTGTCCTCCAGGTCTCGTATTGAATGTGTTAATGAAACTACACTTGCACTACACAATTAGCAAAACTGGAGGAGACTCCAGAACAGACAAGGACCGAGTATATCCTGGCAAACGCCCAGCATCGAGAAGCTGCCATTCGAGTCCTACACTACTAGCCTAGAACCCTTTATTTATAGCCTAGAATCCTTTATACCTACATATACTTCAACCTTGATTGCAACCTCTCTGATTCCAATAAGTTTCATCGACTGATGCTGATTGCAGATGGCGAGACTTGCTGCGACTATGTACTGGCTAGCTACTGACCTTCCAACTATCAAAAGTTGGCCCGTCCTCTGCCTGTTTTATCACGCCTGCCCTGGACTGCTGGGAGTGGAGAGCTCTGCCATACTACCCTACCTGCTCAGCCCCATACCCTTCCGGACTCTGGTAAGCAGCTGTTACGCTTGGTCATAAATGATCTCATTCCTATTCAACTCTTCTCTAATCGTTGAACATTACCTTTTTTTTTGTTTCGACAGTCTTGGGTCCACGATATCATGGGGATCATCCTAGCGACCAGCTCAGTCAGCGCAATCTACTTCACAAGCGGAGAAACGAAGGTGCTACTGACCCTACTGACTTTGACAGTCATCCCTCTATCTGTAGATCTTGTTATTCACTTTGCCACAATACCGAGATACGTAATGGCAGTGTATAAGACTTCTTTGAATTCCGCTTGTATTTTAAGATGATACGAAACTTTTAATTGTCGTTAAACCGCTCTGCTATGAAGGCTGGCATGACACCATCTTTTTGAAAAGCCAAGGCGGACAGAATTTTGAATGTTAACCCGTCTTCTTTCTGTAGGTACAGCAAGTTAGCACCTCAGTACTTGGCTCGTTTTTTTATTAGCATAATTTTGGCACATTCAGGTAGTTTCTGATGGCACCTTTGGTCTAAAGTACAGGTCCAAAGACCAAGTCGTACCACTTGTTTGGCAAATCGATGTGCCCTAAACAGAAGCATAGCTAGATACATGATTTAATTCATTATTCAATTTGTTATATCATTCATTATACCTACCATTTATTCATAATGATCACAATCATTCAAATAAATTAAATTCATAGACACACACAAAAAAACCTGCAAATCATTACACAAGGTGTTATTATAATAATTAATTATAGTATTCTTGAATCCTCCTCATATTTATGAAACTAATTCCCCGGGCGGCTCCATTTGGTAGGTACTCCATTTAGGGCTTTCCTGGGGGAGAGCACGAGGGTAGGTACTGGCCACAGAGAACAGTGATCTACACAGAAGGGGAATTTGTACAGGTAAATAATTTTTTTTTTAAATAAATTTTATTTGGCATTAATGGAGCACATTTTACAGCCATATGGTTATGTACAATTAGTTAAAAAATTCTAATAAAATTAAACAGAAATATTACATTCCGACAAATAATGAAATATAGCCTTACATATTATATAAGGTTGCTTCGATCTGCAAATATTAACATAATATGTTAATATTTGCAGATCGAAGCAAGGACCTATAATTAAATGGTTGACATAGTGCATTAGTATCAATAATAAAAGAAAATAAAACGTCTCTTTCACAGTAAAATAAAGGGCACTCCATGATCCGATGCTCGAGTGTTCCGACTGCTATTTCGCAAAATCTGCATTGAGGTAGGGTTTCAGGGTGGATGCGGTGTAGGTAGGCTCCACAGACTCCATGATTTGTACGCAACCGAGCGATGGTTCTACACAGTGCTTTATGAGCGGACCACCCAATGAACCAGGATTTAGTTGGCCCAGTCGTGTAATAGTGTGCAGAGATTTTTACTTCATTTTCGGATTCTACGTACCCACCTTCCACCAAACATTTTTTTTCATGCTCGATTCCGAAGGTTCATTGTTGAAAATAATATACCAAAATTTCAGCTATCTAACCTATCCCTAAAAACTGCCCCTCCAATGGGGTTACAAATGGGGGACGAATTGCACAAAAAGCACTTCATTAGAGCTGCGTTTCATGCGAGGATGTGCGTGCATAATCCGGTATCTATGAGGCTGTTGTAGCCCTGTCAAAGAAGAACGACAACAAGCAGGAACTTGAAAAATAGCGATTTCAAACTCCCATGACCTTGTGGTCCCAAGGGTTGAAATTTGTTACATGTCCTCAGGGCCTCTTGAGAATGGAGTTATGAAATATGTAAACGAAATAATATCACAGAAGGAACATGACAGGAGACTAGGAATTGATAATAACACAAAACATAGGTACCTAATGCTTAATAAAAAAGGTGATGCTTAAATTAAAATAATTCAAAATCACTTAAAAACAGACGCACAACATTATCCTAGTATCACAGTACATTTCACTTAGGTAGAGCCAGTAGCACAGTATGTACATAATAGAAAACGCATTTCCATTGGATGTTCGGTCGCTTCCTTCCTTGGACTCTTTCAAGATGCAAGCCAGTACCACTACCCACTACCACTACCATGGGGCTTGGAGGCTTCTACTATCTAGAGGTGGGTAGTTCCTGACTGAACTAATCCTGAAGAACTAACTCCGCCAACTGAACTACTCCTAGACTTAGTTCACTTCACTGAACGTTCATTCACTTGGGCTACTGATTAAAAGAATCAAGGACCCAGTGTCTAGAGGTGGATGTATAGGTAGGAAGAGGGGGACTAAAAAACTATCCTTCTGTGCATTATGAACTACTTACAAACTAAATAACTAGTAAGTAACTCACTGACAAGGTGGCTGGTTGATATAGGTCTTTAGTTCTGAGGAACGGTGATACTACATGAGGAGTTGATAGTATCCACTGAACTGTTCGTTAGTTCTTGTAGTTCGTAGGAACCGTGAATACTACGTATGGAGTTGATAGTATCCACTGAACTGTTCGTTAGTTCTTGTAGTTCGTAGGAACCGTGAATACTACGTATGGAGTTGATAGTATCCACTGAACTGTTCGTTAGTTCTTGTAGTTCGTAGGAACCGTGAATACTACGTATGGAGTTGATAGTATCCACTGAACTGTTCGTTAGTTCTTGTAGTTCGTAGGAACCGTGAATACTACGTATGGAGTTGATAGTATCCACTGAACTGTTCGTTAGTTCTTGTAGTTCGTAGGAACCGTGAATACTACGTATGGAGTTGATAGTATCCACTGAACTGTTCGTTAGTTCTTGTAGTTCGTAGAAACCGTGAATACTACGTATGGAGTTGATAGTATCCACTGAACTGTTCGTTAGTTCTTGTAGTTCTGAGGAACGGTGATACTACATGAGGAGTTGATAGTATCCACTGAACTGTTCGTTAGTTCTTGTAGTTCGTAGAAACCGTGAATACTACGTATGGAGTTGATAGTATCCACTGAACTGTTCGTTAGTTCTTGTAGTTCGTAGAAACCGTGAATACTACGTATGGAGTTGATAGTATCCACTGAACTGTTCGTTAGTTCTTGTAGTTCTGAGGAACGGTGATACTACATGAGGAGTTGATAGTATCCACTGAACTGTTCGTTAGTTCTTGTAGTTCGTAGGAACCGTGAATACTACGTATGGAGTTGATAGTATCCACTGAACTGTTCGTTAGTTCTTGTAGTTCGTAGGAACCGTGAATACTACGTATGGAGTTGATAGTATCCACTGAACTGTTCGTTAGTTCTTGTAGTTCGTAGGAACCGTGAATACTACGTATGGAGTTGATAGTATCCACTGAACTGTTCGTTAGTTCTTGTAGTTCGTAGGAACCGTGAATACTACGTATGGAGTTGATAACATCCACTAATGATAGTTCCTTTAGTTCATTAGCAGCCATTCAGATGGGGTTAATTAGTAGCTCTCTTCCAGCGGAAGTGAGTTTTGTAATTAGTTCTGCCCAGAACCCACTGCTCACAAAACTGTGTTCCAAACGCATCGAGTGTTGAAACTTTTCACTGTTCTATAGGTTTTATTGATAAAGTGTTCCATCTGCGTCAGGTCCGGGAACTGAGTTCTCCGAGTTTAGTAACTTTTCGCACCTGATCAGGGATTGGGATAGGTTTTTCCAACGGAACTGAAGATGACCCCGCTGGAACCTCCCTAAAACCTCATTTACCTCCAACCTTCATAGGATCTTTTCTCTGTGGTACCTACCTACTAAGCTGTTTTTCGGCCCTAAAGTCATCTCAGTTGTTTGGCATCCTAGGTGTTCTAGCCGATGAGTTCTAGAGCTGAAACAGTTCTAAAACTCATCCCCGCACTTCAGGAAAACTGAGGTTCTCGTTTTGAAACTTTTTAAAACCAGTTGACGTGGCTGGAAGATACCACCTACCTTAAAGCTACTTGAGGAGTTTATAGTATCCACGGAACGGTAGTTCCTTTTCTACATGAAGAGTTGTTAGTTTCACTGAACAATAGTTCCTTTAGTTCATTAGGAGTTGTTCTTGTGTGATGGAAACAAAAAGGAACTGGAATGAACTACTGAACTAACTCAAAAGAACTACTCCTTTCAAGGAGTGAACTAACTGGAGTCCCTCAAATGAACTACTCTTACCCATCACTAGTATCTCTTCTTAAATCTTCCCCATTCTTCTTCTTCTGCTCCCATATCTTATTCTATTTCCCCAACTTATGTATTCTTTCTTTCCCTAAATCGAATTTACAATTCTATCTTGTTGAATATACGGAGGGGGCCGGGGTAGGAGAAAATTCATCAAAATATCCTGCTGCCCTGCCAAGGGTGAATCATTGCGTGTATATTATAAACAATTGAACGTGTGTCTAAATTCTAGGCATCTCCAGGAAAATATATCACGTGTCACCATAATCTAAAAACTTTCTGGGATCGTCTCTAGAGGTTACTTAGTATGCTTTACTTTTAAAATGACTAAATTTCTGAACACACCAGAGTATCTAACAGGTCTTTCAAATTTGGTTCATGTGCTAGGAAGGGTAGGCTAATGATTCCTTACAATAAACCAAAGACTATGGATGGGTCGCTGAGGGTGGAGGGGTCCAAGTTGTGGAATAGACTCCCCAATAGTGTACGCTCTATATCCTCCATCCACTCTTTCCGCCAGGCAGCTCTAGAGCTTTTCTCGGACGATTAGATTTTAGCATGTAATAATAATTATGTCCCATTGTCCTAGATCTCATTATTTCACCACAGTGTTTTTAATTTAATTATTCATTTAGGTACTTTCAAGTTCAATTTCGATATTTCTGTTTGTTTTTACTATAATCCTTGTATTCATTAATTAAATTAGTTGAATTTAAGTGTACAAATAATATAATGTTATGTGCCGCACTAGCAGGAACGCATGTTCTTTGCAGGCAAGAACCTGCGTACCCTGTACCCTAAACAATAATTAGGAACAATTATACTCGTACAAAACCTACTTACTTATTATTATTACTTACCAACTCTACTTACTCATCTCCCATCGTCAGAAAACGCCTAGGTGCATATAACCCGCAATGCACTGCTGTCTCGCGAACAGGCGTTGAATGCCTGGACATGCTCGACTGGTGCTGAGATCTACTGAAGTACCGCAGAATCAAAGTAGAGTGGATATTCAAGTGATAGGTATACTGTGCTGGGTTTTTTTGACTCGGTCGATGTACAATTATGAGGTTGATTGACCACACCAGTCGTTGTTGTTTTTAACTCCTTTACTTCATTATGCAATATTTCGGCGCCATGATGGCCGCCCTCGTCAGGCACATAAGGTCACCTGTTACAGAAGATATGGATGGAGTCACATTCTCTATTATCCATATCTTCTGTAACAGGTGACCTTATGTGCCTGACGAGGGCGGCCATCATGGCGCCGAAATATTGCATAATGATGTAAAGGAGTTAAAAACAACAACGACTGGTGTGGTCAATCAACCTCATAAGTGATAGGTATGTTGTACCTATAGAAATATTTCCGTATTGCTTTGGAATGTGGAAATGATGAGTTAATGCTGAACAGGTGCCTAAACCTACCGAGTAGATTTCTAATTAGGTTTACCCCGTGTCCTTAAAGGAGTAAATCTTTGAGTAAAGTAGCTTAATACCTAGCTCCAGAGCTCCCTAAAAATCTCGAAAATAAAACGTTTTACTTGTTATGTAGGTACTCGAGGACCCAAGATATAACTTCCTACCTGCTGTCTATAGTAAGCGCCTACCAACCAAACTGGGTTAGATACTTGAATAGAATCCGAATATGAAACTGGAAAATGGCTGGGATCGTCAAAACTCCCACTGAGAAGAATAGGAATTTTTTCCCCTTCAACCATTTTCAGTAACCCCCCCCCCCCCCCCCCCAGCCTAATCAAAATGTGATAGGTGCCTATTCCAGTGTACACAGATCCAAATTGAAACTGGACATCCAAATTTTATTGGGAGTTAAGTACTTACCTACCTACTATTCTCTATTGTGTCGAAAGTTGGAATACAGCAGTTAGTACAACAGTTAGATATTAGGTACTTACCTGATTATTATATGTAACATTATAATTTGAGCGCGGATTCACGAGATGGTTTCAGTTTCTTGATTTGGGGATGGTGTCATCTAATCAATAATACTATAGAATACCTGCATGTCAAAGAAATCATACACTAACTACTACCGCCGAGCTTTCGGAAAATATATTTCCATCATCAGGCCATATCTTAGGCATTGAAACATTACTCGCTTCTTTGTAGGTTCTGATGATGGAAACATATTTTCCGAAAACTCGGCGGTAGAGGTGCGTTTCAGTTTTGACTAGGGATGAAAATCGATTATCGATTATATCGAAAAATCGATGTATTCTCTCGATTAATCGATTTTTTGGCATCGATGTTTCTTTTTCGATTTTAATCGATTAATCGATTTTATCATTCGATTTTATAGCCCCCCCCCCCCCTCAAAACTCTTTTTTTTCCCAACGTTCCAACTCCAACTGCAGATAAAATTTGCATGGAAGAAGGGGAGCGCAGTTCTCTTCATCCATGAAATTTGTGAAGGAAAATAAAATTAGGGAGGATATGAGTATCCACCATGGCTAGCCCAGACAGCTAAATTGTAAGAAGGTGAAAAAGAAGGAGGCCGTTATGAACCGTGTTTTCTTGAAATAGAACGTTTCAACATAATTATGTAACATTTTAGTTTAGCAATCCCTGATACCTGATAGATAACTGTTTTACCACTACATAATATTTTGCCTCACCATTGACTTAGTAGGAACTTTTAAAAAATTAATATTAATTTATGGAATGCTAAATTGATATTGTAAACTAATAGATACTACCATGTTGATATAAATTAAATTATTAACAATAAATATAGGCTGTAGCTTTTTAAAGAATGATAAGCTCGGTAGGCACCAAATAAATTAAATTGATCAGTTTTGATACAGGTGGATCTATATCCACCTGTATCATTTTATGGAAGCAGGCTGCTATTTGAAAAAAAAGAAAAAAAGTGGATCAATAATACTTGACGATTATAATTATTTTTAATCAGAAATATAAAATGATTCAAATTTGAAAAATGCTTTGAAAATCGATTAATCGATTGTTAACAACCGATTAATCGGTACAATCGATATTGTGCCGTCGATGTTACAATCGATGGTAAAATCGATGTTGAGCCGTCGATGTTTCATCCCTAGTTTTGACTCTGTTTCTATAGATGGTCGATACTTTCGATAGCGTCGGGTATCGAGTACTGCGGAGATGTCGAGTATTTTTAGCATCGATACCTTTTCAACGATAACATCGGAGAATCGATATGAAACTGTGGCTGTGGTATACAAATCCGATGAACCAGTAGGTAAATTCCTTTTATTGGCCACTTCATTTTTCTCAAATCCTAAGTTTTGACATTTTATGTCTTTACTTTGGCACATGGACCCGAAAAGCGTTATACGAAACCGTTATACGATACCGGTAAACAAAAGCGTTACAGTGAGTAGTAATGGAGACTAAACAAGGAAAGGACGGCGGGATGTCGGTTTCTAACCGACCATTCTGATGATTTTCGCTTACAACCGATTCGTTTGTACGGAACTTCATGTTTGCCATTTTTCATCGTACAAAAATCGTTCACCACTCGTTGGAATCGTGTGATTTTATTGAACATTTTCTTGTTAACCGTACCCCCGTACCTGCAGTGCGATTCTGCAACTCGGTATGGCATCGTAACGACGATGAAATATCGTTAGCATAACAAAAAATATCGATGCCACTAAATACCGACGATTGGTATTCTGTAAGGGCTCAATAGCGTCAGCTATCGCTTAATCGTCGATAAATTGTCGTTGCGGGGTCGTTTGTATTTCGACGGCTCTAGACCTCCCCGTTATCCATACCGAAAGCTTGTTATACCCAAAAAAGTTGGCTTGACGTTGCTTTTCGGCGGTAGAAAGCTTTACGGTAAGTGTACCTACTTTTCTTTTGGCATGTTTTTTCAATTTTATTTGATGTAATAAGCCCAATGTAGGTACTTACCGTAGGTAACTAGGTAGGTAAATTAGTGACTTAATAATTTATGGCAGTGATGTCATAAAAACATCGTAATAAATAACAAACGTTAAAATTACTTGATAGGTAGGTAGTTAGAAAGTTAGTTCGGTAGTCTATTTCACTTTGGGTAGTTATCTACTTTTTATAATCGCATTTCACCACATATTATGTAGCTGTTACCTACCGTATTTTTTCGTGCGCTTATGAATTTTGGATAATAATGTCAGGCATTATGACGCTCGAATTCCTTGCTTGGGAATTGAAATTCTGCAAGAAAGGGAACAGAGGTATCGCCCTCGGTTTGAAAGAAGAGTGCTAGGAGATGGGCAAAATCCTTATTCCCTTGATCTCTGCATGTTCAGAAAAACCTTTAGGATAAGTCGACACTTGGCCATGAACCGAAATTCGACCATTGCTCCAATGCTCCAGATTGAAGGGATTATCCCCTGAAATCCAGGTACGTGCCTATCTAATTTTGCTGTGGATACCGATCCCCTACGTTTTCTTTAATAAATGCAAGTGACCTTAATAGGTTGTTAATTAATTAATTAATTAGAAAATATAGGATTTTGAAAATAACGTAAACGTACGTATTCATTCACTTGCATATTTATCAGAATTTCCGAGTAGGTAGGTACCTACCAATTATAAAACATAAATTTCAACAAAATCATACATGAATTTATACAAATAAATTTGGCATAATACATATTTACATTTAAGCTAAAAACAGTAAAAACTTTATTAATACCTCAAGACGATACAACAAATTGAAATCAAAACCTATCCCAAGTGTCAAGTGATCCCAAACTGCAATTTTTGACTTCCAAAGTATGAGCATTAATTTATTTCGGCCAACGAGTGAATTCGGGGGTTCAAAACACAATCACTGACTCCGGCGCACACACACACACTCTTCAATTCATTTTAGCGAATTTTCAAAGAAAATGAAGCTATTGCAATGGCTTCGAAATTTAAATAATATAAATTTTTGGAAATTTTCTTCATAGAAATCCGTTTCAGACCATTCTAAAACGATTCCTGAAATTTAACACTTTTAGCGAATTTTCAAAGAAAATGTTAGCGAATTTTCAAAGAAAATGAAGCTATTGCAATGGCTTCGAAATTTAAATAATGTAAATTTTTGGAAATTTTCTTCATAGAAATCCGTTTCAGACCATTCTAAAACGATTCCTGAAATTTAACACTTTTTTATATGTATATATATATATATGTGTCACTCCAGACGATAACTCTCGATAGAATTGAGATAAACAGCTCAAATTTGCACAAAAAATCTATCTTGACAATCGAAAGGCTAAGTTCGAAGTGGGCGAAATTGGCCTACTCTAAGGAGGGTTTTGGCGCATTTAAAGTGCGCAAAAATTACCCAAAAATCCCCAAAATGTTATTTTCCAACAAGTGACCCCTCATTTTAAAGGTTTTTGCACGCTGAACACGATGGTGGAATCGGATTTTAGATATCTTGATCCGTTCTCAAATTAGAGCATTTAAAGTGCGCAAAAATTCCCAAAAATCCCCAAAATGTTATTTTCTAACAAGTGACCCCTCATTTTAAAGGTTTTTGCACGCTGAACACGATGGTGAAATCGGATTTTAGATATCTAAATCCGTTCTTAAATTAGAGCATTTAAAGTGCGCAAAAATTACCCAAAACTAGGATAATCTTTAAACTCTTACCCCCCCCCCCCACCCCCTTAGAGTGGTCAGATTGAAAAATGTGAGAAGTATTAATTGAAGACGAGAGTTCGAAGCAAAACAAAACCATAGCCATTAATTCGAATATTTCTTTGAAAATTCGCTCATTAAGTCATGCTGCATGACTGTTTTTTTTTTATATGTATATATATATTTATATATGTGTCACTCCAGACGATAACTCTCGATAGAATTGAGATAAACAGCTCAAATTTGCACAAAAAATCTATCTTGGCAATCGAAAGGCTAAGTTCGAAGATGGGCTAAATTGGCCTACTCTAAGGAGGGTTTTGGCGCATTTAAAGTGCGCAAAAATTTCCCAAAAATCCCCAAAATGTTATTTTCCAACAAGTGACCCCTCATTTTAAAGGTTTTTGCACGCTGAACACGATGGTGGAATCGGATTTTAGATATCTTGATCCGTTCTCAAATTAGAGCATTTAAAGTGCGCAAAAATTACCCAAAAATCCCCAAAATGTTATTTTCTAACAAGTGACCCCTCATTTTAAAGGTTTTTGCACGCTGAACACGATGGTGAAATCGGATTTTAGATATCTAAATCCGTTCTTAAATTAGAGCATTTAAAGTGCGCAAAAATTACCCAAAACTAGGATAATCTTTAAACTCTTACCCCCCCCCACCCCCTTAGAGTGGTCAGATTGAAAAATGTGAGAAGTATTAATTGAAGACGAGAGTTCGAAGCAAAAAAGGGGGAGGCAAACGATTAGTACAACTCCTTGAATTTCCCATTTGACATATAATTGTTATGATACCTTCATAGATAGACAAGTACCGGCCCACGTATTACTAGAAGGAAGACGAAAGAAAAAATCTATTTCAAATTATTCAATTTAGGTACTAACAGTAGGAGGAAGAAGGTTAGGTAGGTATCTTATCAATTTATTATCAGTATCATACGAATATTTGATATTCAAAGGTAGGTAGGTACTTAACATGATAAAAATAATATCAATGAAGAAGGAAGGATCTACCTACCTAGTAGAGCAAATCTTGAACTGGTTTTAGATACCAGGCCTGAAATCGTAGTCAAGAGGAAAGGCCATTCAGAAGGAACAAGGAATCTACTCATAACAGTTTATAATTATTACGTAGGTAATTATATGAAATTAATACCTACGTACAAAATGATTGTGTAAAGAGTTCGTAGCAGTTAATTATAACCACATGGATAAATTAGAAATCAAGGTAATAAAAAAATATTAGTAACAGGGGCATCTAGTAGGAATATACCTAATAATTATGTTCCAAAGCTACCAATAGGTACTGACCTTCTTTTGAAAAAATCACAATATTGGTAATTACCTACCGATCATGTGATTTTTTTAAACAATAAATTAACTAAATTTATGTATTATAAGGAACCTACTTAATACAATATTTTCCGTTGCCTACCTACTAGTTTTCTTGAGCTGACGGGAATTTAAAAAGGCATTCCTTCTTTGTGTTTCTGCATGGCGGCGGCATCCAAGCTTCCTTTTCTCTTTCATTCACTCCATCGCCTGATCCCGTTCTTTCGATTCCAATAATTCTCAAGCAGTTTCAGGTCCAATCAATGTTGAATACTAGAATAGAACAATATTTCAACGTAGCACCCACATGTTCTTCCAAGTGATCCTTCCAGAAACCACATCCTTCCTTCATAGTTTATTTCAAGATTGAGCCTGCATGAAAAACAACCTGCACTTGAAGCACTCATGATTTTCTATAACAACTCCTTTACCTACTGCACTCTCTTGAGTAGGTAAGTCAAAAGTCCTAACTACCCTATCCTACCTAATATGAACCCACAGCGATCAAATAAATAAGCACTTAGTACAATTACGTAATAAACAAACGGTAGAATCAGGATGGACAAAACGTACAAATTAAAATAAATACGAAGAGAATATACACATAGAAAACCAAATTTTAGACCGAAGTTTTCCTTTATTCAAAACCATAGCCATTAATTCGAATATTTCTTTGAAAATTCGCTCATTAAGTCATGCTGCATGACTGGTTTTTTTCATCACTGCTTATCACTATGGAAACGGAATGAGTTCCAGTCGATTGCTCGCCCTAGACTCAGATTTCGTGAGACAAGCTAACGAAGTCGGTATCTCATTCTGCAGCGACAATTTGTTATTCAAGTTCGGTATCATAAGTTCCTGAATACCAATTTCGCTATCCGGGTGTCGTTACACGAGAGGGATAGCGACCCCAACTCCATACCGACAATAAGATAGCGAGTTGCAGAATCGCACTACTGGCGCGGTAGCTGAGCTGAGCATGATGAAAAAAAAGGCGGGTAAACAAGGTAGTCAGCAACAGGTAATGAAGAAAGTCATTACTTACTAGAATCGAATGTGGTAACCTTGCACCACCATGTAACCCGGATCGTGGTAATCTTGCAACCCGTAAATGATACCCTCAATATTATCCCTAAATTCCGATTGGGACAAAGGTAAAATGTCCCAATGTGTTGCAGACTCGTATGCAAGCGTTCTGATGATTTTGGGCAAAACCCAGAACATCGCTGGATTTCAAACGGGGTTGCCAATTCTTTTTTTTTGCAGTTGCACTCCTCTTCCTGGATATTAGGGGAATCGAAAGAGCTGACTTCTCTATTTGTGCCTCCAGGATTTTCTATGTCCTAATCTTTGATTTCGAATTTACTTATGTTTTGCCTCCAGGGTGGGCTTCTTCTGATAGAAAGCCTTATCGAAAAGGTTGAAAAATGCCGTCGCATCGCATCCGTGAATAAATATTTTTTATGAACGGAACTAGGAATGTATAGTAGGTAGGTGGACGTAAAAATATATTTTGTTTCCATCAAAATCCATTGTGGGTAGGTATCATTTATATTATTTACAACTAGGTAGGTACGTACCCATTCCATGGCTAAACGTGGCTACTATGATTTATGTGAGATTGAGCCTATTTGTTCAGGTAGGCAGGTACATTTTGTCATATATACCCACTTTTGCCTCCGTCGAGGTAAACGTGACACGTATATCGGCCGGAAACATCTCAAACCTTCAGCAAGCAACTATGGGGAGTAGTTCTGAGACATTTTAGCCGCCAAATAATTTTTCATTTTTAAAAAATCATTACCTACGTATCTACCTACTTTTCTATTAAAAATAAAAGAGTTACCATTTTATTTTATGTCAATACCTTTGTACCTGAAGAAATGAAGAGTTTTAGGAGAAAAACATCTGCTGTTTTTCAACCAGAATTCATCGATACCCATTTCCGATGCTTTCGCGTCGATACTATTGGGGTATCGATGCTTTATCCGATACCTACTCTAATGAGTACTAGTATCGATACTTTGAGTACTAGTATCGATAGTATCCGTCCCTGTTCTCGATATTTGACATAGGTATTATTTTTCAGCATAGGGGGGCGGTTAGTACATCAGTTGTACTAACATAGAAAACAGGTACCTAAGTAGCAAGCATCTAATAATCATGAATTTAACAACAGAAATTTTCGTAAATTGTAAATTTCTTTCCTACTGTTCTCTACTGTGTCAAAATTGCGATCATACAGCAGTTAGCAGCTAGATATTAAATATACATGATTTTACACTAATTTTAGCGCGGAATCAAGAGGTGGTTTAAGTTTCTTGGGGATGGTGTCGTCTAATAAATAATAGGTACTAGAATACTACACAATAAAGAAACCATACTACTAACAACAACCGTACTACTACTACCTACTGCACAACATAGAAAACAGGTAGCAGGCAGCAACCATTTTCGGATCGAAACTGGTTATAACGTGGTAACAGTGATTGGTCCCATAACTGAGGAAAATTATAAATTTCATGAAATTCCTGGCTTGATATCGCGTATATTTTAAAAATGGTCGATACTTGCTTGCTTGGAGGTTTGATTTGAATGCTGAAAACTCTAACTCTAACCTGAACCTGAGAGCCCTTCGAATTTAAATCAGGATATCACTGTTCCTTAAACACTGTGAGCCGTTACACGATTTAAATTTTTACGTTGAACTGTAAAATTTGGCATGCATTGGTTTATTGGGTTTCCGTTTTGGTTTATTATTCTGTGAATAATACACCTATGTAATCGCTCAGCAAAAAAATTTTATAACACCCCTTCAAAATTTGTTCTTTTACGTTTCAACATGCGCAGATTTCAAAAATGCGATGTCCGTCCGCCGTTCGCCGTCCGCCGTATCACGCATAACTGCTTCATTTTCGGTCTAAAAAATTCGTTCTTTCGCACACATGCTCCATTTGGGCCCTAGTTGTATCCCGAAACTTTGCAGCCCGATCGAAAGATACCCAGGGGTGTTATGGGTGAAAAAAGGGTATAAAAGTAGGTATTTTTTGTGTTTTTGAGTTTTAGTAACATGAGCTTTTGAGGTACCGTTTTCCATGTTTTTTAGGACGAGATGACCGAATATGAAGTCCATTTTGACCAAAAAGTGGAAAATTGAGGTTGTAACGAAGTTTCAGCCTTAAATTTACGTTAAATTTTTGTCTAAAATCGTCTTCTTCCGCACGCAGTTTCGGTCCCCATTTGGGATCACATTTTTTGGGTCCTAGTTGTGCTCCAAAGCTCGGCAGCCCGATCGGAATACACCCAGGGGTGTTATGGGGGAAAAATGTGTGTACAATTAGGGGTTTTCGAGGGTTTTTTTTTGAAGTTTTAGTGAACACGAGCTTGTGAGGTATCGTTTTCCATGTTTTTTAGGGCAAGATAACGAACATGTAGTTGATTTTGACCAAAGAGTGTAGAATTGAGGTTGTAACGAAGGTTAAGCTCCCGAAATTCTTTTTTTATTTTTTATGAGTCAAAAACCTGGGAAATTATCTGAAATCACCATAAATTTGTATAATAACTCTAGAAGTAGTATTAGCAGTTAAATGGCACTATCCAAGATAATCTGTAAAAAAAAGAAAAAAAAGGAGCCGAGATCGTGTTTTTGGGGGGCCAAAATTGGTGGAAACATCAAAAAACGCTGCAAAGTCCTTGTCACATGGGTTTATTATTCTACTGGACATACCTACAGAGATGTTGGCTGTTTATTTATTGTTTCTTTCATATAAAATAATTGAAATAGCTATTTCTGGTGGTTTCCACCAATTTTGGCCCCCAAAACGCGAATTAGGTACGCTCCTTTTTTTTTCAAATTATCTTTGATCATTGATAGTACCATTTAATCGTCTTGATCCACCTGTTGACACTTTTTCCAGTGCTATTCTACAAATTGATGGTGATTTCAGACGATTTCCCAAGTTTTTGACTCATAAAAAATCAATTAGGGGAGCTGAACATCTGGTAGAACCTCAATTATCTATTCTTTAGTCAAAATCGACTTCATATTCGGTCTTCTCGTCCCCAAAAACATGAAAAACGATACCTTAAAAGCTCATGTTACCAATATGTTGCTAAAACGCAAATAGTACCTATTTTTACACACATTATCACTCATAACACCCCTGGGTATATTCCGATCGGGCTGAAAAGTTTCGGGACACAACTAGGGCCCAAATGGAGCATGTGTGCGAAAGAACGACTTTTTTAGACCGAAAATGAAGCCTGTACACGTGATACGGCGGACGGCGTACGGCGGACGGACATTGCATTTTTTGAATCTACGCACCTTGAAACGGAAAAGAAAAAATTTTGAGGGGGTGTTATAAAAATTTTTTGCTGAGCGAATACATAGGTGTATTATTCACAGAATAATAAACCAATAGCTATTTCAATAATTGCACATGAAAGAAACAATAAATGAACAGCCAACATCTCTGTAGGTATGTCCAATAGGATAATAAACCCATGTGACAAGGACTTTGCAGCGTTTTATTTTTGCGAAAAAACACGTAAACCCGCCAATCGCGTTGGTTTGACTGGGACCTACCGGACTCCCAACCGCTCAACTCATCCAGTCGTACGATCTCTATCAAAATATATCCCGTAATATTTGGATCGTCGATCATTCTCGGGAGCGATTTACAAATGGAACGGCGATCGGCAGCGAACTGAAAGTCGAAGGTGCGGTTGAGGGGACCCAGATATCCGGTAGCCGACGCCCACTGCGCAGAGGGAGGTTTTTTTTTTGGGACTGAGCCAAATAAGTTTTCAAGCGAAAGGGGCTTTGCAGAAGTTGGAACAAATAAACAGGATGCGGATATGTTGTGCTGTAATCCTCTGAACGTGCCAAAGACTTGCCGTAACGGGTTTAGTGTTATAGTGGAATAGATTAAGTAGAATATTGGATTTTTTCTGTTGGAAATTGGGTGTCAGTACCAACTTAACTGTTGCCCCTGAAGAGGAACAAAACCTCCACCACTGTGTCAGCTCTTCTAGTTTCAGTTCAATTGCTACAGGGTGTTGAGGGGAAATCAGGGAAGTGGATCCACAGGGCAAGAATAGTTTATGGGATTCATCTGGAGAGATTTTTTTATTTGTGCTGAAGACTAACTGGTTTTATTTTCATTCAGAATAAGCATATTATCGAAGCAGCATATTATTATTATTCGAAGTTTTCGGCATCTTCCTCCTCCGCCTAAAATTTTCTGAAAATTAATTTTCGGCCAATGTATTCCCAACTTGATACAAAATTAAAACAGGAGTAGTTTTACGCAAAGTAAAATTTGGGGTGGAAGGAGGGGGAGGGGAAATCAAAAATGTTTTGAATACCAGAAGAGTAGGTATTGGGTACGTAACAAATTTTTTGTTCCATTTTTTGCCGAGTAACACCTCGGTTTGTAGATTTTCCAACGCTGAACACGATGGTGAAGTCAGAATTGCGATATCCCATTCCGTTATCAGATTAGAGCAGACGAACCAGGAAGAACATCTCAAGAAATAACCACGTTCCTTCATCTTCAAAGTGCTCCAGTTTGAGAATGGAATGAGATATCGCAATTCTGATTTCACCATCGTGTTCAGCGTACAAAAACCTTTAAAATGAGGTGTCACTTGTCAGACTTTTTCATTTTGGGAATTTATGGGTAATTTTCCCCCCCTAAAACTCCCCAAAACTCCCCCTTAGGGTGACCCGATTCTGCCCATCTTCGAACTTAGCCTGTCGATTGCCAAGCCAGATTTTTCGTGCAAATTTGAACTTTTTATCTCAATTCTTTCGAGAGTTATCGTCTGGAATGACACATACATATATAAATATATATATAAATATATAAATATATAAATATATATATAAATATATATATATATATACATATAATTTTTGGTGTCTTTCGGCAGGGAATTCAGGATGGTCTGAAACGGATTTTGGTATAAAAATCTTTCGGAAATTCGAGTTTTAAAAATTTTGGACCGAGAACAATAGCTTCCTTTTCTTCGAAAATTCGCTAAAAGATATTGTAGAAATAGAGTATTAGTTGTTCTAAAACAGAGAGGTCTAAGTTATAGTCCGGGGATCGTTCTGTAGGATAGTTAATGCGAGTGAAAGCGTTTTTTGTTTTTGTGGAACCTTCCAAAAAGAACCGGTAGGTAGCAAAACCAAGTGAGAGGGGACGACTAAAAAGAAAGGCTTGCGGAAGATGAGGTGGACTGCCGGCTTCTCCCGGATCAAGATAGAAGTTTGTGGAAACCTACTTCCTGCAAAGTATAGCAGTGTTGCCAGAAACGGAAATATTTCCGTTTTTGACGGAAATTTCGACCTCCAAACGGAAACGAAATTCTGTTTTCTGACTACTGCAAAAAACTGAAATTTGAGGAAAATTCAAAACACGCTGCATAGTCCTTGTAACGGGTGTATTATTCTACTGGATATACATACAAAAATATTGCTGTTCATTTTTATTGTTTCATTCATGCGCAGTAATTGAAATAGCTATTATAGATGGTTTCCACCAATTTTGGCCCCCAAAAACACGACCTCGGATCCTTTTTTTTTTTACAGATTATCTTTGAACATTGATAGTGCCATTTAATTGTCTTGATTCGCCCGCTAATGCTACTTCTAGTGTTATTACACAAATCTATGGTGATTTCAGACAATTTCCCAGGTTTCTGGACTAAAAAAAAAAAATGAATTTCGGGAGCTTAACCTTCTTTACAACTTCAATTCTTCACTCTTTGGTCAAAATCAACTTTGTATTCGGTCTTCTCACCCTAAAAAACATGGAAAACGATACCTCACAAGCTCATGTTCACTAAAACCTCAAAAAACCCTTTGAAGTACCTTTCAAGTACCTACCAACTAAATCCAATAGTCCATCACTAACTTGCCAAATGAAATAATTATGTTAGAACAAACAACTCGACTTCATACAGCCATCCTTGATTATAATCAGGTGCTCCCTAGTGATGAAATCCCGGCCGGATTTATACCGTTTGATTCACGATCGTGTTGACGAAGCTTTTTGGTGCACACGAACAGCTGGACGTACAATGCTCCGGGTGGTCTCAAAAAATTGTTTAGCTCAAGACAAATTTAATAACGTAAAAAAAACCATACCCTTCTATCGAAAGTTTTCGAGCTACGGCGTTCTGAAAATTTCAACCCCTATTTTGAACCCCTTAGAGATGACTGACAGTAACGTCGAGCTTCGAGGACCAACTAGACGCCGAACGGAACCTATAACCCGAATTTCATCAATTTTCTTTCATGGTAACTAAGAAAAGTGACCCGTACGGCCTACGGCGGACAGACAGAAATATTTTTATTGCAGTTTTGGATTCTACATACCTTGAAACGTAAACCATCAAATTTTGAGGGGGGTAAGAATTTTTTTTTTCATGCTCGATTCCAATGGTTCATTATTGAAAATAATAAACCAAAAAATTCTTATCCCCCTCAAAATTTGTTGGTTTACGTTTCAAGGTATGTAGAATCCAAAACTGCAATAAAAATGTTTCTGTCTGTCTGCCGTACGGGCCACTTTTCTTAGTTACCATGAAACAAAATTGATGAAATTCGGGTTATAGGTTCCGTTCGGGGTCTAGTTGGTCCTCGAAGCTCTCGACGTTACTGTCAGTCATCTCTAAGGGGTTCAAAATAGGGGTTGAAATTTTCAGAACGCCGTAGCTCGAAAACTTCCGATAGAAGGGTATTGTTTTTTTTACGTTATTAAATTAGTCTTGAGCTAAACAATTTTTAGAGACCACCCGGAGCATTGTACGACCAGCCGTTCGTGAGCACCAAAAAGCTTCGTCAACACGATCGTGAATCAAACGGTATAAATCCGGCCCGGATATCATCACTAGGGAGCATCTGATTATAATCAAGGATGGCTGTATGAAGTCGAGTTGGTTGTTCTGCGATATTATTTCATTTGACAAGTGATGGACTATTGGATTTTGTTGGTAGGTACTTCTGAATCTTGAACAAACGTTGAAGTGTTAATGGTGGGTTAATTATTAAACAATGGTAAATTATTACGCAACGGTAAATTATTACACAACGGTAAATTATTACACAACGGCTCATCTAACCAGATGGGGCTGGATTTTGTTGATAGGTACTTTTGCAACTTGAACAATCGTTGAAGTATTATTGATTGTCAAATTATTACACAACGGTTCATTATTTTATCTCCGTAGAAGGGGAACCTATACAGGTAAATTATTACACAACGGTTTAGGTAGGTACTTAGTAACGAGTACTGGGTTAGGTACTAACCTACGGAGGGTCCGCGATCTACATAATATGTGTAGAATAGTACATTATGTTGTATAGAAGGGTTATCTATACGGAGACCTGTGATCTGTAACAGGACGGTATTCTGTGCCAAATAATAAACCGTTGTGCAGGGATTTGCAGCTTTTTTAAATTGCATTTCCGGATTCTAGGTACACACCTTGAAACGGAAACCATCAAATTTTGAGGGTGGTTAGAAATTTTCGTTTCATGCTCGATTCCAAAGGTTCATTATTGAAAATAATAAATCAAAACGTAAATTTGGAACAGGTGAAAGGAATAACGGAAATTTGGCGGTGGAGAAACAGAATTTTTGTTTTTTCCATCTGGCAAACCTTGCTCGGAAGTGGTCGCAGAAGTACGAAGGTACATAATATAATTGTTAAACAAATTTCATTTCAGGTAGGTAGGTAATATTGCACATGGCATATGTTATAGGCAGTGTGTAAAATTTAGGCACTATATGATAATGACTGGCTGTTCATTTTATACAGTGAATAGCCTATATAATATTGCATACAATGAACAGACTATAACATTACATTATGTTATAGGCAATGTGTAAAATTTAGGCACTATATAATAACGACTAGTTATTGTATAATATGACTGGTTTTTCATGACTAGTCATTATACAGAATGACTAGCCATTATATAGAATGCCTAATTTCACATATATTATTGTCTATAACACTTACATGACACCGAAGTACACCTTTGTGTCCGTACTACTTACTGGTAGGTACTTTGCAGGTACCTAATTGTTCTGATGCTTGCTGCCCTTGGAAAAAATCGTCTACACGACTCCAACACGACCTTATAAATAAAGTAAGGTTCGAGTAGGTATGTGAGTTAGGAGAGGACCTGTTCCACGTAACGGTGAAAGTAAAGCTGAAGTGAACGGTTAGTAAAAGGAGGTTCGGGACGAACAAGGATCCGGTATGTAGTGGGGGTTTGTAGAACAACTATTATGCCACTCTTTTATACTCGTATTTTACTCGTAACAGAGCATCCCATTGTGATTTTATTGTGGATCGGCATTTCTCATCCGAATAACTCGGTACCCAGGGGAAGATCGACCTCGCCCCAGGACCTTGCCGTCAAATATTGGTATATTATTTTCAGTAGGTCTTTGGAATCGAGCATGAAAAAATATTTTAAACCCCCCCCCCCCCTCAAAATTTGATGGTTTCCGTTTCAAGGTATGTAGAATACGAAAATGTAATGAACATTTTTCTGTCCGTCCGCCGTACTTCACACAACTCTCTTCTAGTTACCATGAACCAAAATTAATGAAATTTGGTTTATAGGTCCCGCCTGCGCTCTGGTTGGTCCGCGAAGCTCGGCGTTACTGTCAGTCCTGTAAGGGGTGAAAATAGGGGTTGAAATTTTCAGATCGCCGTAGCTCGAAAACATTTTAGAAGCTTACGGTTTTTTTAACGTTTTTAAATTGATCTTGAACTAAAGATTTTGTTGAGACGACCCGGAGCATCGTACGACCAGCCGTTCGTTTGCACCGAAAAGCTTCGTCAACACGATCGTGAATCAAACGGTATAAATCCGGCCCAGATATCATTGCTAGGGAGCACCTCATTATAATCACGGGTGGCTGAATGAGGTCGCTAGTTGTTCCTTTATATAATTTCATTTGAAGAATGACGGTTATTTTGGATTTTGTTGCTTTTTTGTTGATTTTTTTGGCTTTTGCTTCCTCACTACCGAAGGTTCCAGGGAAGCTTTGTATTCGTGAAGAGTCGAAAAAAATTCATGTCATACAAAATGAAAATTTCCACTTGCATTTTACGTTTCAGACATCAAGGAACATTTTTGGTTCCCTTTCTGTCTGTCTGTCCGTGTTCTGTCTGTGGTCAATTCCTTGTAACGCCCATAACTACCCAAATTATGGTCGAAATGGGCTGACATTTTGGAGGGTAGGTGGGGGTTGGGTAGCAGATGGTTCCCTACTAAAATCATTGATAAATTACCCTAACTTCCGTCTGCGCATGCGCAAACGTATTTCACGTTTGTGCATAACTACCTTAAATATCGTTGAAATGAGTTCAAACTTGGAGGATCGATGAGGAATAACACTTTGATAGTTTCCCATGAATTTCGTTGAAATCGTACTGTAACTTTCATCTGCGCATGCGCGAACATGAAATGTTGAATATTTCCTTGTAACGCTTCTAACTACGCGAAATATAGTCGTAGAGAGCTGAAACATTGAGATTACATGCTGGTTGAATCGCAGATAATCCCGTTCCAAAACCATGGAAATAGTTTAGTTTGCGCATGCGCAAACGTGAAATACTTGAAACCCAACTATTCTAGACTTTCATGTAATTCAAGTGAGGAAGCTGTACTGCCTAGTCGAATTGGCAGACGTTTTTACGTTGAACAAACGTTATGCTTCATGAATAACAACAAATAATATTGAGATTGAATTATTGAATCCTGCGCATTTTTATGAAACTGCAATTCCCTGGCCGGCTCTAGTGTTCGATTTAGGGCTTTTCTTGGGGGAGCTCGAGGGTAGGTGTTGACCACAGAAAACTGTGATCTACGAAGAAGTCTATACAGGATAATAATAAACCGTTGTGTAATAATTTGCAGTGTGTTTTTTCCCTCCAGGAACCGTTTTTACGCGTTCATTCAAATTCACAATGCATTTTCTTTCGGAACTCAAATCAGTTTTTGCACGGAGTCACCAGATTTTGGGGCACCGTAACCTACATTTATTGTTGACAAAGGTCGGTGGTACGTAAATACCCAGGTAAATCTAATTCATGTTCCTAGTAAAATTAGATACGTCCGTCGTCTTCGTCCCCAATATATAACCGTAACAACCGTCACAAAAGCGGACCGAGGAAATGATTATGTAACCGGTAATGGACAGCTAGAAACGAGCGACCGTGAGCTTGAATAGTCTTCTGCCCCGAGGCAGAATGTCCATGTATTACTATAAGTCCAGTCAACGAAAGGATGTAGAGAGAAATAGAACGAACAGAATTTTGGTTTATTATTCTGTGAATAACACCTATGAAACCGCTCCGCAAAAATTTTTTATAACACCACCTTGAAATTTGTGCTATTACGTTTCAAGGTGCGTAGATTCGAAAAACGCTGCAAAGACCTTGTCACATGGGTTTATTATTCTATTGGACATACCTACAGTAATGTTGGCTGTTCATTTATTGTTTCCTTCATGTGAAATAATTGAAATAGCTATTTCTGATGGTTTCCACCAATTTTGGCCCACAAAACACGAATTAGGTAGGCTCCTTTTCTTTTTTTTTCTTTTTTTTTTTCAAATAATCTTTTTTGATCATTGGTAGTGCCATTTAATCGTCTTGATCCATGTGTTGACACTTTTTCTAGTGTTATTATACAAATTGATGGTGATTTCAGACGATTTTCCACATTTTTGCCTCATAAAAATCAATTTTGGCAGCTGAATCTTTGGTAGAACCTCAATTTTCCACTCTTTGGTCAAAATCGACTTCATATTCGGTCTTCTCGTCCCCAAAAACATGGAAAACGATACCTCAAAAGCTCATTTTGAGCTTTTGCTCATTTTTACGCGTAATCGACGTAAAATGCGTAAAGCACAAACGAGTAATTGAATTTGATTGGCTCATCAGGTTTGCGCTCTTTACGCGTGACGACTTTTGAACCGTAGTGGGTAGTGTCCAAGATAAAAAACGCTGCAAAGGCCTTGTCACATGGGTTTATTATTCTATTGGAGTTCTAGAGATTCTTGTTGGCAGTTAAATTTATTGTTTCTTTCATGTGGAATGATTGAAATAGCTATTCCTGATGATTTCCACCAATTTTGGCCCCCAAAACATGAAATAGGTACACTTTTTTTTTCCCCCAGATCATCTTTGATCATTGGTAGTGCGTTTTAATGGTCTTGATTCAGCTGTTTACACTTTTTCTAAAGTTCGTATACACATTGATGGTGATTTCAGACAGTTTTCCAGGTTTTTGACTAAAAAAAACCAATTTTGGGAGCTGAACCTTTGGTAAAACCTCAATCTCCGCGTCTTTGGTCAAAATCGACTTCATATTCGGTCTTCTCGTCCACAAAAACATGGAAAACGATATCTCAGAAGCTCATGTTACCAACATGTTGCTAAAACGCAAAAAGTACCTATTTTTATACACATTTTCACTCATAACATCCCTGGGTATATTCCGATCGGGCTGAAAAGTTTCGGGACACAACTAGGGCCCAAATGGAGCATGTGTACGAAAGAACGACTTTTTTAGACCGAAAATGAAGCCTGTACACGTGATACGGCGTACGGCGGACGGCGTACGGCGGACGGCGGACGGACATTGTATTTTTGGAATCTACGCATCTTGAAACGGAAAATAAAAAATTTTGAGGGGGTCTTATAAAAATGTTTTCCTGACCGAAAACATTGGTGTATTATTCCCAGAATAATAAACCAAAATGGTTGTAAAAATAGGGGTTTTCGAGGGATTTTTTAGGTTTTAGTGAACATGAGTTTGTTTGGTATAGTTTTCCATGTTTTTTAGGGCGAGAAGACCGAATATTAGGTTGATTTTGACCGTAGAGAGAAGAATTGAGGTTGTAGCGAAGGTTACGCTCCCGAAATTCATTTTTTATCAAAAACATGGGAAATTGTCTGTAATCACCATCAATTTGTATAATAACACTAGAAAAAGTGTAAACAGGAGAATCAAGACAGTCAAACGGCACTGTCAATGATCAAAAGTAATCTGTTAAAAAAAAGCCGAGCTTAATTCGTGTTTTTGGGGGCCAAAATTGGTGGAAACCATAAAAAATTGCCATTTCAATAATTGCACATGAAAGAAACAATAAATGAGCAGCCAACATTTCTGTACGTATGTTCAGTAGAATAATAAACCCATGTGACAAGGACTTTGCAGCGTTTTTAAAGGGATTTTTTAAATTAATTTTCATTTTAATATTTTTGTAAGGAACCAAAATTCGCGCACCCGTTTCATTGATGTAACTCTTATCAACTTTGCCTAATGACTTTCGAAAATTCCGTTGCCCCCCTTTTGGACGAAGGGGGAAAAAAAGTGTCGAAATGATTCTTTAATCCGATTTCTCAACGACCTTACCCCGTGTCGATAAGGTAGGCAGGGGAGGCTCGAATGGAAGCAAGAAAAAGGTTAGCAAAGAGCAAACCACTCCTCAATTACCGTCATCAGATCGGGCTAGTTATTCAACTCTCCCACCAGCGCCACCTCGTTTTCTGAACCCAATACCCACCCACTATAATTTCTCGGGACCTACCTTTGGAAGCCGCCTTGACCTCACTTTAAGTTGTAAACACCGGCGCAGAGCGACGATTTGTTTTCGAAGTAGATCGCTGACGAATGTGCTGCCGTGAATTGGGTATACTTTCCTCCGCTTTTCGCTAGAATTTTGAATGGTTTCAATTTACCTTCGTTTTTGCAGTGATCAAAACGAAAAGCGCAAGCGGAGATGTTATGCGATCTAAAAACGCTGCAAAGTCCTTGCCACAGGGTTTATTACCTATTCTATCGGACATACCTGCATAAATGTTAGCTGTTATTTATTGTTTCTTTCACGCGCAATAATTGAAACAGTTATTTTAGATGGTTTCCACCAATTTTGGCCCCCAAAAACCCGACCTCGGCTCCTAATTAGCGAATTTTCGAAGAAAAGGAAGCTATTGTTCTCGGTCCAAAATTTTAAAACTCGAATTTCCGAAAGATTTTTATACCAAAATCCGTTTCAGACCATCCTGAATTCACTGCCGAAAGACACCAAAAATTATATGTATATATATATATATTTATATATATATATATATATATATATTTATATATTTATATATTTATATATGTATGTGTCATTCCAGACGATAACTCTCGAAAGAATTGAGATAAAAAGTTCAAATTTGCACGAAAAATCTGTCTTGGCAATCAACAGGCTAAGTTCGAAGATGGGCAGAATCGGGTCACTCTAAGGGGGAGTTTTGGGGAGTTTTAGGGGGGGGAAATTACCCATAAATTCCCAAAATGAAAAAGTCTGACAAGTGACACCTCATTTTAAAGGTTTTTGTACGCTGAACACGATGGTGAAATCAGAATTGCGATATCTCATTCCATTCTCAAACTGGAGCACTTTGAAGATGAAGGAACGTGGTTATTTCTTGAGATGTTCTTCCTGGTTCGTCTGCTCTAATCTGATAACGGAATGGGATATCGCAATTCTGACTTCACCATCGTGTTCAGCGTTGGAAAATCTACAAACCGAGGTGTTACTCGGCAAAAAATGGAACAAAAAATTTGTTACGTACCCAATACCTACTCTTCTGGGAATCCAAACATTTTTGATTTCTCCCTCCCCCTCCTTCCACCCCAAATTTTACTTTGCGTAAAACTACTCCTGTTTTAATTTTGTATGGTATCAAGTTGGGAAAACATTGGCCGAAAATTAATTTTCAGAAAATTTTAGGCGGAGGAGGAAGATGCCGAAAACCTCGAAAATTCGCTCTTATAGCCATGCTGCATGACTGTGGTTTTTTTTTTCTCTCCAGATTATCTTTGAACATTCATAGTGCCATTTAATTGTCTTGATTCACCTGCTAATACTACTTCTAGTGTTATTATACGAATTTATGGTAATTTCAGACAATTTCCCAGGTTTTTGACTCACATAAAATAACCATATAAGCTTAACCTTCGTTAAAACCTCAATTCTTCACTCTTTGGTCTAAATAAACTTCATATTCGGTCTTTTCGCCCTAAAAAACATGGGAAACGATACCTTACAAGCTCATGTTCACTGAAACCTCAAACATCCCTTGAAAACCCCTATTTTTACAACCATTTTTCTCCCATAACACCCCTGGGTGTATTCCGATCGCGCTGCCGAGCTTTGGAGCACAGCTAGGACCCAAATGTGTTCCTAAATGGGGACCCAACTGTGTACGGAAGAACGACGATTTCATACCAAAATGTAACGCAAATTTAAGGGTGAAACTTCGTTAGAACCTCAATTTTCCACTCTTTGGTCAAAATCGACTTCATATTCAGTCTTCTCGTCCCAAAAACAATGAAAACGATACCTCAAATACTCATGCTACTCAAACACAAAAAATAACTATTTTTATACCCATTTTCACCCATAAAACCCCTGGGTATATTCCGATCGGGCTGCAAAGTTTCTGGACACAACTAGGGCCCAAATGGAGCCTGTGTGCGAAAGAACGAATTTTTTGGACCGAAATTGAAGTAGCTATGCGTGATGCGACGGGCGGCGGACGGACATTGCATTTTTGGAATCTACGCACCTTGAAACGGAAAAAAAAAATTTTGAGGAGTTGTTATTCTGATAATAAACCAAAATGTGTTCAGGAAAGCTCTATTCGAATTTCTTAATTGTGGGTTTTACATAAGAATAGAGTTTTGCGACGCCTGTTAGCTCCTATGTAGTATCCAGCATATTATTACAATAAATTACAAGTGGAATACAACAACAAAAACGCTGCAAATCCCTGCACAACGGTTTATTATTTTTGTATAGAATACCCTTCTGTTACAGATCACAGCTCTATGTATAGATAACCCATCTATATAATATGATATGTACTATTCTATACATATTATGTAGATCGCAGACCCTCCGTAGGTTAGTACCTAACCCCGTACTCGTTACTAGGTACCTACCTAAATCACGAGTTAAATGTTGCTAAAATAATTCTGCCGATGACAAACAGTACCTAACAAACGAAACACACATAATGAAGTTCTGAAAAGAAATTGTTGATGAGGAGTGAAAATACCTAACCCCGTACTCGTTAATAGGTACCTACCTAAATCACGAGTTAAATGTTGCTAAAATAATTCTGCCGATGACAAACAGTACCTAACAAAAAGAAACACACATAATGAAGTTCTGAAAAGAAATTGTTGATGAGGAGTGAAAAAAGTTGCAAAAGTACCTACCAACAAACTCCAGCCCCTTCTACGTAGATGGTATAATGAACCGTTGTGTAATAATTTACCGTTGCGTAATGATTTACCGTAGTAATAATTTACCCATCAATAATACTTCAACGTTTGTTCAAGTTTCACTACCTACCAACAAACTCCAAAAGAGCCATCATTTTTCAAATTAAATAATATCACAGAACAACCAACTCGACTTCATACTCCGCCAATATAATCAGGTGATCCCTACCAATGATTGGCCGTATTCACAAATTCCTATTGTGGGCGCGTCTCTGGTTACGAGATTTGGTTTGAATTGTATACAATTTCATTCACACTGGAGTCGAAAATGCCTGTCGGTGCAAACTTCGGGACCTTACTGTGAACGAACGGCTGGACGTACGATGCTCCGGATGGTCTTAAAAAACTCGCAAGTTCAAGAACTATTTAAAACCGTAAAAATATTTACGTAAAAAAATGGTATAGGCGTTTTGAAAATTTCAACCCCTATTTTGAACCCCTTAGAGATGACTCACAGTAACGTCGAGCTTCGAGGACCAACTAGACGCCGAACGGAACCTATAACCCGAATTTCATCAATTTTTTTTCATGGTAACTAAGAAAAGTGGCCCGTACGGCGTACGGCGTACGGCGTACGGCGGACAGACAGAAATATTTTGGTTTATTATTTTCAATAATGAACCATTGGAATCGAGCATGAAAAAAAAAATTCTTACCCCCCCTCAAAATTTGATGGTTTACGTTTCAAGGTATGTAGAATCCAAAACTGCAATAAAAATATTTCTGTCTGTCCGCCGTACGCCGTACGCCGTACGGGCCACTTTTCTTAGTTACCATGAAAAAAAATTGATGAAATTCGGGTTATAGGTTCCGTTCGGCGTCTAGTTGGTCCTCGAAGCTCGACGTTACTGTGAGTCATCTCTAAGGGGTTCAAAATAGGGGTTGAAATTTTCAAAACGCCTATACAATTTTTTTACGTAAATATTTTTACGGTTTTAAATAGTTCTTGAACTTGCGAGTTTTTTAAGACCATCCGGAGCATCGTACGTCCAGCCGTTCGTTCACAGTAAGGCCCCGAAGTTTGCACCGACAGGCATTTTCGACTCCAGTGTGAATGAAATTGTATACAATTCAAACCAAATCTCGTAACCAGAGACGCGCCCACAATAGGAATTTGTGAATACGGCCAATCATTGGTAGGGATCACCTGATTATATTGGCGGAGTATGAAGTCGAGTTGGTTGTTCTGTGATATTATTTCGCTTGAAAAATGATGGCTCTTTTGGAGTTTGTTGGTAGGTAGTGAAACTTGAACAAACGTTGAAGTATTATTGATGGGTAAATTATTACTACGGTAAATTATTACACAACGGTTCATTATACCATCTACGTAGAAGGGGCTGGAGTTTGTTGGTAGGTACTTCTGCAACTTTTTTCACTCCTAATCAACAATTTCTTTTCAGAACTTCATTATGTGTGTTTCTTTTTGTTAGGTACTGTTTGTCATCGGCAGAGTTATTTTAGCAACATTTAACTCGTGATTTAGGTAGGTACCTAGTAACGAGTACGGGGTTAGGTACTAACCTACGGAGGGTCTGCGATCTACATAAATATGCATAGAATAGTACATATCATATTATATAGAAGGGTTATCTATACATAGAGCTGTGATCTGTAACAGAAGGGTATTCTATACAAAATAATAAACCGTTGTGCAGGGATTTGCAGCGTTTTATTGCAGTTTTGGATTCTACATACCTTGAAACGTAAACCATCAAATTTTGAGGGGGGGTAAGAATTTTTTTTTTCATGCTCGATTCCAATGGTTCATTATTGAAAATAATAAGCCAAAATTGTTAGCCGCTTTTACTTCCATGTTCCTATTATAATATATATCGGAATGAAAGTATGGTGATATTGTCAGAAATAGCTTTTCGAGAAAATCATTGAATCTTGTTCAGAAGTTCTCGGAAGTTCTCAAAATAAGTTTCTAGACCGTTTTCCGTTTCAAATGGTCATAACTTCCTCAAAATACGGGCTTTTTCAGATTTTCTTTTCGGGTTTTATTCAGCTCATTGAACTCTCCAGTTTGAGATGAGAACGAGCTTTCTAAGTGGAAATAATAAACCAAAACAAGAGAATTATGACAGGGTTTCTAATTTTTCGATTTTGCAAAGATAACTCCCGTAAAAGTGGACCAAAATTGGTGCAGTTGGTACCAAAATGTCCATTAGGATGTCTAGATCGTGCCTATGGATTTTGAGTCCGATCGCATTTTATTTGGCTAACTTACAGCGAAAAACGCTGCAAATTATTACGCACCGGTTTATTATTTACCTTACAGATGCCCCTCTCGCGCTCCCCCCCTAGGAAAGCCCTAAATTGAGTACTGGAGCCGGCCCCGGAATAAAAGTTTCCTGCATATGCGTGGGATACAATATCAATCATTAATAATTATTTGTAGTTATTCATGAATCATAAGGCAAATAATAAACCATTGTGTAATAATTTACCTGTATCTAGGTGCCCCTTCTACGTAGATAGTATAATGAACCGTTGTGTAATAATTTACCGTTGTGTAATGATTTGCCCATCAATAATACTTCAACGTTTGTTCATGTTGCGAAAGTACCTATCTACAAAATCCAAAAGATCCATCATTCTTCAAATGAAATAATATCACAGAACAACAAACTCGACTCCATACAGCCATCCTTGAGTATAATCAGGTGCTCCCTAGTGATGATATCCGGGCTGGATTTATACCGTTTGATTCACGATCGTGTTGACGAAGCTTTTTGGTGCAAACGAACGGCTGGTCGTACAATGCTCCGGGTGGTACCTACTATCAATAATCAAAATAATCTGTAAAAAAAAAAACCGAGCCTAATTCGCGTTTTTGGGGGCCAAAATCGGTGGGAAATCATGAGAAATAGCCATTTCAATAATTGCACATGGAAGAAACAGTAAATGAACAGCCAAAATTTCTGTACGTATGACCAGTAGGATAATAAACCTTTGTGTAATAATTTGCAGCGTTTTTTGTTATAATCAAATTTTTATATACCTGCGTGTACGACGTTGCTCTGTCGAGCTCAGAGCTCTCGACCAGACCGCCATCAGCCCGCATGCATCCGGTTGTCAAGGCTTGTTTGCCCTCAGACACTGACGCCGATGTGCCGATTTATCTTCTCGCCCATCCAACCCACTGTATTATTTGAAACCGTCCATTGCAGAACCCTCGTTGTGCAGTAGAAATCCATAAAACCGTCTATCATCAGAGCAGCTTCAGTCTGCGCGTAAAGGTTTGCCATAATATGTCTCTTCTCTTATTTTGGCAGGTACTATTCTACTATATTCGGGTATGTATATAAAACTCTTTTAGCGAATTTTTGGAGACAGTACGCTGTTACAATGTGTCAACAATTCTGAGTAGGATGTATTTTCAAAAAAAAAAATTTCAATTCCCATAAAATTATAACGGTTATGTAATAATATTAACATAATAATTATGTAATAATTTTTTGCGTTTCCATTTTCGAATTCTACGTAACTTGAAACGCAAACCATCAAATTTTGAAGAGTTAACATGTTTTTTACAGGCTTTTATGTAGCTATGGGTCAAATCTTGTAATAGATTTTTTGCCCACTTCGCGATGTCCAAGTGTGCTGAAATTTTGCACAGTCATGTATCTTCATTGACAATACATGAATCAAATGAATCCAAAGAAGGCAGGCACACACGAAGGCAGGCAGGAATCCGTCATGAAAACAATCAGTTAGTTACGTTATTTAAAAGAAGCTGAAATTTTGCAGTCATCTATCTTCGAAGAAAATACATAAATCGACTATAAAAACATACTTCATTAATGAATTAGGTATCTAATTAAAAAGAAGCTGGAATTTCGCGAAGTCATTATATCCCCTATGACAATATACGAATAACTAACCATATTTAGAAGTAAAATATCTCCTAACGCCACGTGCTTTTATTTCTAGACATAAAAAATTCCGAAATTATATTGTTGTTTTTAGATCGTTTCGAAAAGTAAAATAGCTCGTAACGCCCCTCGCTTTCATATTTAGTTATAAAAATTGCAATGTTCCGGATTAGGTAGCAGAATGACATTTTTAGCGAATTTTCAAAGAAAATGTAGCTGTTTGGCTCGTTCCAAAATGTCAAGAGATGATCCTGTGCACCGGAAACCCCTCCAACATCCATTTCATGCATCGGAGATGTAAATGATAGATGTTTCACTTCTTCATATAATTATGATATACAATTCGTACCTATATTTCACTTCTTTTCGTATATTTCACTTCTTCGTATATGAATATACAATTCGTGTGTATATGTCATTCCGCACGGTGACCCCTTAATCTCCGTGGTAAACAGTTCGAAAAAATTCGTTCTGGCGCAGAAAAATCTGTCTCCACAAGAGTAATAACAAGTTCGTTACCCAGCCTGACCGCACTGAGCGCATGGGTCCAAATTTACAAATTTTTGAATAGAAAGAATTTCAGAAACATAGGCATGTGGGGTGTTACCAGTAATATTTTTTGGGGCGCTGAATCGATTGCAACTGGTCCCAGTCCGATTAGACGCACCCAGCGCACCAAATTTACAAAAGTCCAAATCCAAAAAAATTGCATATTTTGATTCATTATTTTCAATTATGAACCTTTGGAATCGAGCATGAAAAAAAAGATTGATTTTTTGGACGCTATGTGGGATGGTGCTTCAAGAAATAAAGATACTATTTCGACGATAAAAATATTTTTCTCATATTATAAAGAGTGGGTCAAAACTGATTTTATAAGGGTCAAAAATCGGTAAAAATGGCTAAAAACCACAAAAAATTATATATACCTACCTAATTTTTTTACACAATAGCACGAGTATTTCTTTGAAAATTCCCTTTTAATTTATAGCCACGCTGCAAGACTGGAACCAAAAAAAAGCAAAAACACCAAAACAGCAAAAACCACAAAAAAATATTTTTACACAATAGCACGAATATTTCTTTGAAAATTCCCTCTTATAGCCATGCTGCAAGACTGGAACCTTTGTTTGTTAATTATTACACAATTGTTCGATCTTTGAATGGATCAGTGGTGAAGCTGCAAGCTAACCTGCCAGGATGTGAAAGTACATGCAGGCATTTTGCACATGATTGTACTGGTACCTGGCCGAGATTTGAACTCAGGCCGCCGCGCCGGGGACCTTTTTCTCTCACGCGACAAGGAACACAGCGCCTCATTCCGTTCGAATGCTAACGACATTCTGGCGACAAGTTCTTTGTCGCGTGTTATGAAATGTTCGGGTATTTGCTCAGTGAACTGCGCTTCTTCGGGTCGGAGGTCGATAGTGCGCGGTGTAAGTACCAAACCGAGAACAAGCAACAAGTTGGTGGGAAGCTCTTAAACGTGGGGAACGCTTCAAACTCCGGTTAACTTGAAGGAACTTCGGAAGGTAGTTCACTAAGTAGGTACCCCTCCCCTCCCCTCCCCTCCCCTCACCACCACTCCCCACCACACTAATACCCCCACTTACTCTCCTCGCCGAGCCTTGTGAAGCCTGTTACCTACCAACAGCGAGAAGATTTGAGTTTAATCGAGTCTGTTTCAAGTTGATCGGATATCGCTGATATAGGAATGTACGATCCTTTGAATGAAGCAGTGGCGTAGCCGTGGGGGGGGGGGGGGGAGTGGGGGGTCATCCCCCCTCCCCCCCAAATTGGCTAACAATCACAAAAACGCTGCAAATCCTGCACAACGGTTTATTAATTTGTACAGAATTCCCTTCTGTTACAGATCACAGCTCTCTGTATAGATAACCCGTCTATATAATATAATATGTACTACTCTATACATATTATGTAGATCGCAGATCCTCCGTAGGTTAGTACCTAACCCCGTACTCGTTACTAGGTACCTACCTAAATCACGAGTTAAATCTTGCTAAAATAATTCTGTCGATGACAAACAGTAACTAGAACGGCAAAAAGAAACGCAAATAATGAAGTTCTGAAGGAAAATTGTTGATGTGGAGTGAAATGGATGCCCCTTCTGCGTAGATCACTGTTTTCTGTGGTCAATACCTACCCTCGTGGTCAAGTATAATGAACCGTTGTGTAATAACTTGCCCATCAATAATACTTCAACGGTTGTTCAAGTTGCAAAAGTACCGATCAACAAAATCCAGCCCCTTCTTGGTTGATGAACGGTTGTGTAATAATTTACCGTTGTGTAATAATTTACCGTTATATATTAATTTGCCGTTGTGTAATAATTTACCATTGTGTAATAATTTACCCATCAACAGTAGTTCAACGTTTGTTCAAGTTGCAAAAGTACCGATCAACAAAACCCAGCCCCTTCTTGGTAGATGAACCGTTGTATAATAATTTACCGTTGTGTAATAATTTACCGTTACGAAATAATTTACCGCTGCTTAATAATTTACCGTTGTGTAATAATTTGCCATCGTGTAGTAATAATTTACCCATCAATAATACTTCAACGTTTGTTCAAGTTTCAGAAGTACCTACCTACCAACAAAATCCAATAGTCCATCACTTATCAAATGAAATAAGATCGCAGAACAACCAACTCGACTTCATACAGCCATCCTTGATTATAATCAGGTGCTCCCTAGTGATGATTGGAGGACGTACAATGCTCCGGGTGGTCTCAAAAAATTGTTTAGCTCAAGACAAATTGAATAACGTAAAAAAAACCATACCCTTCTATCGAAAGTTTTCGAGCTACGGCGTTCTGAAAATTTCAACCCCTATTTTGAACCCCTTAGAGATGACTGACAGTAACGTCGAGCTTCGAGGACCAACTAGACCCGGAACGGAACCTATAACCCGAATTTCATCAATTTTGTTTCATGGTAACTAAGAAAAGTGGCCCGTACGGCGGACAGACAGAAATATTTTTATTGCAGTTTTGGATTCCACATACCTTGAAACCATCAAATTTTGAGGGGGGTTAGAATTTTTTTTTGCTCGATTCCAATGGTTCATTATTGAAAATAATAAACCAAAATAAACAAATACAACAATAACAGATTAAACGGTAAATCAATCATGATTAAACAGTTAAATAATATTACGTTTATTTGATTATAAACGATCTATCCCAAAAATTTGACCCACTTTTTTTTTACAAAAACGCTTATCGGAATAGTCCCTCACCGTCACCATCCCACACTTCAGGTGAATAATAATGATTTTAGCCCTTAATACAAATTGTTGACCCCAACAAATCCTAATTAAACCCCTATTCTGTGTGAAAAACAACTGAAATGGTTTTTTTCTGTCTTCACTCATCCTTCCATAACACTTTCAGTGATTTTACATATCAATTTTAGCAGTTTTACCAATTTTTGACTACTAAAAACTCAAATTTGACCCCCTTCGAATTTTTGAAAATTGCTCATCCTTTTGTATGGCAATAAGGACATTTTGGCGAAATTTGGAATATTTATCACGTACCTACCCAAGGTCAGATATCGTCTTTTTTCCCAATTATCTGTGATCACTGGTAGTGCCATTTAATAGTCTTGATCCACGTGCTGAAACTTTTTCTAGTGTTATTATACAAACTGATTGTGATTTCAGACGATTTCCCAGGTTTTTGGCTCGCGAAAAATCAATTTTGGGAGCTGAACATTTGGTGGAACCTCAAATTTCCACTCTTTGGTCAAAATCGACTTCATGTTCGGTCTTCTCATCCCAAAAACACGGAAAACGATATCTCAAAAGCTCATGTTACCAATATGTTGCTAAAACGCAAAAAGTACCTATTTTTACACATATTTTCACTCATAACACCCCTGGGTATATTTTGATCGGGCTGCAAAGTTTCGGGACACAACTAGGGCCCAAATGGAGCATGTGTGCGAAAGAACGATTTTTTTAGATCGAAAATGAAGCCGGTTATGCGTGGTACGGCGGACGGACATTGCATTTGGTTTATTATTCTGTGAACAATACACCTATGTTATTCGCTCAGCAAAAAACTTTTATAACACCCCCTCAAAATTTTTTCTTTTTGGAATCTACGCGCCTTGAAACGTAAAAGATAAAATTTTGAGGCGGTGTTATAAAAATTTTTTGCTGAGCGAATACATAGGTGTGTTATTCACAGAATAATAAACCAAAAACACAAAAACCAGTCATGCAGCATGACTTAATGAGCGAATTTTCAAAGAAATATTCGAATTAATGGCTATGGTTTTGAATAAAGGAAAACTTCGGTCTAAAATTTGGTTTTCTATGTATATTCTCTTCGTATTTATTTTAATTTGTACGTTTTGTCCATCCTGATTCTACCGTTTGTTATGAGTAGATTCCTTGTTCCTTCTGAATGGCCTTTCCTCTTGACTACGATTTCAGGCCTGGTATCTAAAACCAGTTCAAGATTTGCTCTACTAGGTAGGTAGATCCTTCCTTCTTCATTGATATTATTTTTATCATGTTAAGTACCTACCTACCTTTGAATATCAAATATTCGTATGATACTGATAATAAATTGATAAGATACCTACCTAACCTTTTTCCTCCTACTGTTAGTACCTAAATTGAATAATTTGAAATAGATTTTTTCTTTCGTCTTCCTTCTAGTAATACGTGGGCCGGTACTTGTCTATCTATGAAGGTATCATAACAATTATATGTCAAATGGGAAATTCAAGGAGTTGTACTAATCGTTTGCCTCCCCCTTTTTTGCTTCGAACTCTCGTCTTCAATTAATACTTCTCACATTTTTCAATCTGACCACTCTAAGGGGGGGGGGGTGGTAAGAGTTTAAAGATTATCCTAGTTTTGGGTAATTTTTGCGCACTTTAAATGCTCTAATTTAAGAACGGATTTAGATATCTAAAATCCGATTTCACCATCGTGTTCAGCGTGCAAAAACCTTTAAAATGAGGGGTCACTTGTTAGAAAATAACATTTTGGGGATTTTTGGGTAATTTTTGCGCACTTTAAATGCTCTAATTTGAGAACGGATCAAGATATCTAAAATCCGATTCCACCATCGTGTTCAGCGTGCAAAAACCTTTAAAATGAGGGGTCACTTGTTGGAAAATAACATTTTGGGGATTTTTGGGTAATTTTTGCGCACTTTAAATGCGCCAAAACCCTCCTTAGAGTAGGCCAATTTCGCCCATTTTCGAACTTAGCCTTTCGATTGCCAAGATAGATTTTTGTGCAAATTTGAGCTGTTTATCTCAATTCTATCGAGAGTTATCGTCTGGAGTGACACATATATATATAAATATATATATACATATAAAAAAGTGTTAAATTTCAGGAATCGTTTTAGAATGGTCTGAAACGGATTTCTATGAAGAAAATTTCCAAAAATTTATATTATTTAAATTTCGAAGCCATTGCAATAGCTTCATTTTCTTTGAAAATTCGCTAAAACAGCTCGTATGGTCAAATTGTGGATCAGTTCGTACGGTCAGGTCGTTTGAATCGTCGTTCAAGTTTTGTTCAAGTTGTCCAAGTGTCGTAATCGGATTTGTGCGAGTGAAAGTTTAAAAGGCCGTAACTGCATCGGACCCCCCCCCCACCCCCTGTACCCCTCTCTTCCAACGGATTTTTAATACCCCGTTATTTCACCGTCTGGCCCCATCCAGGAACCCCCCCCCCCCCCTCCACATAGTTATCCAGGAATCTCCCAGGCGGGGGAGTCAGTGTACCTTTCCTTTTCACTCTACACTCCCCTCCCCCCCAAAGTATTCCCACCTTTCGCCTCCTTCATCATCCCCCCCCCCCCTCTCCATCATCATCACCCCCCCTCCACTCCGCCATATCGCCGGTTGCCCAATTTCACTTCGCCCAGAGTTTCAGTTCCGCTCTGACGACAGCCAGCGACGCGTCTGACGACAGCGTGTTTTTTCTACACCCACAAGATTTCTCTTCATTTTTCTTTCCGTTACGGTCAAATCGCGTCTTTTTCCAGTGTTTTCCGTCGAAATTTTCTCCGACCACTCGAGAAAACCGAATTCAGGAACGCGGTTTTTGTACAGTTTTCATTTAAAACGGCCCGATCAGTTTCTTTCGGTCGATTAATCCATCGGAAAAATCGAATTTTGGATCAGAGTATCATACAAAGGTGAGTAAAATTTGTACAGTAGACAGATTTCACATGAATGTAACCTCCCTTCGTGGTCTGGGATCAAACAGGACTGCATATTCAATATAAACAACATTTCAGCGAATTTTCATCGAGCAAAATACGCTTACCACGAGTCCAGCATGTTTAGTTCATGCATTTTCAAAACATTTTTCGATTCTTTCCGTTTTAAAGCATTCTGAATGGAAGCTCAAACATTTATATAATACAAGTAGGTATGTACATAGGTATTTGTTATGGTACAGACGATATACCACCTTGGGTCCGAGATTTTTTGGTTTATTATTTTCAGTAATAAACATTTGGAATCGAGCGTTTAAAAAAATTAGCCCCCCCCCCCCCCCCCCACACTCAAAATTTGAGATGGTTTCCGTTTCAAGGTAGCATGGGTCCACATTTACACATTTTTGCTCAAAAAAAAGAAGAATTTTAGCAACATAGGCACGTGGGGTGTTGCCATTAATGTTTTTTGGAGCGCTGAATGATTGCAACTGGCCCCAGTCTGATCAGACGCACCCAGCGCACCAAATTTACAAAAATGAAGTCCGAAATCCAAAAAAATGGCATATTTCGGTTTGTTATTTTTAAGAATGAACCTTTGGAGTCGAGAATAAAAAATTAATCCCCCCCCCCCCCCCCTCAGAATTTGACAGTTTCCGTATCGAGGCACGTAGAATCCGAAAATCGAATAAAAAAATTTCTGTCCGTTCGCCGTACTTCGCACTTTTTAATGAAATTTGGTTTGCAGGTTCCGTTTGGGGTCTAGTTGGTCCTCGAAGCTCGGCGTTACTGTCATCTCTAAGGGGTGGAAAATAGGGGTTGACATTTTCAGAACGCCGTAGCTCGAAAACTTTCAGTAGAAGGGTATGGTTTTTTTAAAGTTTTTAAATAATTGATCTTGAACTAAAGAATTTTTTGAGACGGCCCGGAGCATTGTACGACCAGCCGTTCGTTTGGACCGAAAAGCTTCGTCAACATGATCGTGAATTAAACGGTATAAATCCGGCCCAGATATCATCACTAGGGAGTACCTGATTGTAATCACCGATGGGTGTAGTACGTCGACTTGGTTGTTCTGTGATATTCCATTTTTAGAATGACGGATCTTCTGGATTTTGTTGATAGGTAGGTACTTTTGCAGCTTGAACAAACGTTATGCTTCATGAATAACAACAAATAAATAATTAATTATACAATTATTGAATCCCGCGCATTTTTGTGAAACTGTAATTCTCGGGCAGGCTCCAGTACTCGATTTATTCCTGGGGGGAGCACGAGGGTACTGACCACAGAAAACAGTGGGGTAGGCCGTTGTGTAACAATTTGCAGCATTTGTTGCAGTCTAGCTAAAATGTTAGGTACCCAATTATTTTGTCTAATACGAATGGATGAGGTCGAAGATGAGATTTTATTCTCGAAAACACTGAGTGGGTGAAATTTGAGTTTTCGTGGGTCACGAACGGCTTGAAAGTTCTGTCATGCAGCACGACCATATGAGCGAATTCTTCAAGTGGTGACTTTTT